>JAVRKA010001113.1:0-26105 GCA_034508555.1 Venustoraphidia nigricollis | reverse complement strand
CGACACCTATATCTGAAATGCCTATCGACACCTATATCTGAAATGCCTATCGACACCTATTTTTGAAATGCCTATCGGAAACTACATCTGAAATGCCTATCAGCACCTATATTTGAAATGCCTATCGGCAACCATATCTGGAATGCCTATCGGCACCTATATTTGAAATGCCTATCGGCTTCTATATCTGAAATGCCTATCGGCACCTATTTTTAAAATGCCAATCGGCAACTATATCTGAAATGCCTATCGGCACCTATATCTGAAATGCCTATCGACACCTATATCTGAAATGCCTATCGACACCTAAATCTGAAATGCCTATCGACACCTATATCTGAAATGCCTATCGACACCTATATCTGAAATGCCTATCGACACCTATATCTGAAATGCCTATCGACACCTATATCTGAAATGCCTATCGACACCTATATCTGAAATGCCTATCGACACCTATTTTTGAAATGCCTATCGGAAACTACATCTGAAATGCCTATCAGCACCTATATTTGAAATGCCTATCGGCAACCATATCTGGAATGCCTATCGGCACCTATATTTGAAATGCCTATCGGCTTCTATATCTGAAATGCCTATCGGCACCTATTTTTAAAATGCCAATCGGCAACTTTATCTGAAATGCCTATCGGCACCTATATCTGAAATGTCTATCGACACCTATATCTGAAATGCCTATCGACACCTATATCTGAAATGCCTATCGACACCTATATCTGAAATGCCTATCGACACCTATATCTGAAATGCCTATCGACACCTATTTTTGAAATGCCTATCGGAAACTACATCTGAAATGCCTATCAGCACCTATATTTGAAATGCCTATCGGCAACCATATCTGGAATGCCTATCGGCACCTATATTTGAAATGCCTATCGGCTTCTATATCTGAAATGCCTATCGGCACCTATTTTTAAAATGCCAATCGGCAACTATATCTGAAATGCCTATCGGCACCTATATCTGAAATGCCTATCGACACCTATATCTGAAATGCCTATCGACACCTATATCTGAAATGCCTATCGACACCTATATCTGAAATGCCTATCGACACCTATATCTGAAATGCCTATCGACACCTATTTTTGAAATGCCTATCGGAAACTACATCTGAAATGCCTATCAGCACCTATATTTGAAATGCCTATCGGCAACCATATCTGGAATGCCTATCGGCACCTATATTTGAAATGCCTATCGGCTTCTATATCTGAAATGCCTATCGGCACCTATTTTTAAAATGCCAATCGGCAACTTTATCTGAAATGCCTATCGGCACCTATATCTGAAATGCCTATCGACACCTATATCTGAAATGCCTATCGACACCTATATCTGAAATGCCTATCGACACCTATATCTGAAATGCCTATCGACACCTATATCTGAAATGCCTATCGACACCTATTTTTGAAATGCCTATCGGAAACTACATCTGAAATGCCTATCAGCACCTATATTTGAAATGCCTATCGGCAACCATATCTGGAATGCCTATCGGCACCTATATTTGAAATGCCTATCGGCTTCTATATCTGAAATGCCTATCGGCACCTATTTTTAAAATGCCAATCGGCAACTTTATCTGAAATGCCTATCGGCACCTATATCTGAAATGTCTATCGACACCTATATCTGAAATGCCTATCGACACCTATATCTGAAATGCCTATCGACACCTATATCTGAAATGCCTATCGACACCTATATCTGAAATGCCTATCGACACCTATTTTTGAAATGCCTATCGGAAACTACATCTGAAATGCCTATCAGCACCTATATTTGAAATGCCTATCGGCAACCATATCTGGAATGCCTATCGGCACCTATATTTGAAATGCCTATCGGCTTCTATATCTGAAATGCCTATCGGCACCTATTTTTAAAATGCCAATCGGCAACTATATCTGAAATGCCTATCGGCACCTATATCTGAAATGCCTATCGACACCTATATCTGAAATGCCTATCGACACCTAAATCTGAAATGCCTATCGACACCTATATCTGAAATGCCTATCGACACCTATATCTGAAATGCCTATCGACACCTATATCTGAAATGCCTATCGACACCTATATCTGAAATGCCTATCGACACCTATATCTGAAATGCCTATCGACACCTATTTTTGAAATGCCTATCGGAAACTACATCTGAAATGCCTATCAGCACCTATATTTGAAATGCCTATCGGCAACCATATCTGGAATGCCTATCGGCACCTATATTTGAAATGCCTATCGGCTTCTATATCTGAAATGCCTATCGGCACCTATTTTTAAAATGCCAATCGGCAACTTTATCTGAAATGCCTATCGGCACCTATATCTGAAATGTCTATCGACACCTATATCTGAAATGCCTATCGACACCTATATCTGAAATGCCTATCGACACCTATATCTGAAATGCCTATCGACACCTATATCTGAAATGCCTATCGACACCTATTTTTGAAATGCCTATCGGAAACTACATCTGAAATGCCTATCAGCACCTATATTTGAAATGCCTATCGGCAACCATATCTGGAATGCCTATCGGCACCTATATTTGAAATGCCTATCGGCTTCTATATCTGAAATGCCTATCGGCACCTATTTTTAAAATGCCAATCGGCAACTATATCTGAAATGCCTATCGGCACCTATATCTGAAATGCCTATCGACACCTATATCTGAAATGCCTATCGACACCTATATCTGAAATGCCTATCGACACCTATATCTGAAATGCCTATCAACACCTATATCTGAAATGCCTATCGACACCTATATCTGAAATGCCTATCGACACCTATAATTGAAATGCCTATCGACACCTATATCTGAAATGCCTATCGACACCTATTTTTGAAATGCCTATCGGAAACTACATCTGAAATGGCTATCAGCACCTATATTTGAAATGCCTATCGGAAACTACATCTGAAATGCCTATCAGCACCTATATTTGAAATGCCCATCGGCAACCATATCTGGAATGCCTATCGGCACCTATATTTCAAATGCCTATCGGCTTCTATATCTGATATGCCTATCGGCACCTATTTTTAAAATGCCAATCGGCAACTATATCTGAAATGCCTATCGGCACCTATATCTGAAATGCCTATCGACACCTATATCTGAAATGCCTATCGACACCTAAATCTGAAATGCCTATCGACACCTATATCTGAAATGCCTATCGACACCTATATCTGAAATGCCTATCGACACCTATATCTGAAATGCCTATCGACACCTATATCTGAAATGCCTATCGACACCTATATCTGAAATGCCTATCGACACCTATTTTTGAAATGCCTATCGGAAACTACATCTGAAATGCCTATCAGCACCTATATTTGAAATGCCTATCGGCAACCATATCTGGAATGCCTATCGGCACCTATATTTGAAATGCCTATCGGCTTCTATATCTGAAATGCCTATCGGCACCTATTTTTAAAATGCCAATCGGCAACTTTATCTGAAATGCCTATCGGCACCTATATCTGAAATGTCTATCGACACCTATATCTGAAATGCCTATCGACACCTATATCTGAAATGCCTATCGACACCTATATCTGAAATGCCTATCGACACCTATATCTGAAATGCCTATCGACACCTATTTTTGAAATGCCTATCGGAAACTACATCTGAAATGCCTATCAGCACCTATATTTGAAATGCCTATCGGCAACCATATCTGGAATGCCTATCGGCACCTATATTTGAAATGCCTATCGGCTTCTATATCTGAAATGCCTATCGGCACCTATTTTTAAAATGCCAATCGGCAACTATATCTGAAATGCCTATCGGCACCTATATCTGAAATGCCTATCGACACCTATATCTGAAATGCCTATCGACACCTAAATCTGAAATGCCTATCGACACCTATATCTGAAATGCCTATCGACACCTATATCTGAAATGCCTATCGACACCTATATCTGAAATGCCTATCGACACCTATATCTGAAATGCCTATCGACACCTATATCTGAAATGCCTATCGACACCTATTTTTGAAATGCCTATCGGAAACTACATCTGAAATGCCTATCAGCACCTATATTTGAAATGCCTATCGGCAACCATATCTGGAATGCCTATCGGCACCTATATTTGAAATGCCTATCGGCTTCTATATCTGAAATGCCTATCGGCACCTATTTTTAAAATGCCAATCGGCAACTTTATCTGAAATGCCTATCGGCACCTATATCTGAAATGTCTATCGACACCTATATCTGAAATGCCTATCGACACCTATATCTGAAATGCCTATCGACACCTATATCTGAAATGCCTATCGACACCTATATCTGAAATGCCTATCGACACCTATTTTTGAAATGCCTATCGGAAACTACATCTGAAATGCCTATCAGCACCTATATTTGAAATGCCTATCGGCAACCATATCTGGAATGCCTATCGGCACCTATATTTGAAATGCCTATCGGCTTCTATATCTGAAATGCCTATCGGCACCTATTTTTAAAATGCCAATCGGCAACTATATCTGAAATGCCTATCGGCACCTATATCTGAAATGCCTATCGACACCTATATCTGAAATGCCTATCGACACCTATATCTGAAATGCCTATCGACACCTATATCTGAAATGCCTATCAACACCTATATCTGAAATGCCTATCGACACCTATATCTGAAATGCCTATCGACACCTATAATTGAAATGCCTATCGACACCTATATCTGAAATGCCTATCGACACCTATATCTGAAATGCCTATCGACACCTAAATCTGAAATGCCTATCGACACCTATATCTGAAATGCCTATCGACACCTATATCTGAAATGCCTATCGACACCTATATCTGAAATGCCTATCGACACCTATATCTGAAATGCCTATCGACACCTATATCTGAAATGCCTATCGACACCTATTTTTGAAATGCCTATCGGAAACTACATCTGAAATGCCTATCAGCACCTATATTTGAAATGCCTATCGGCAACCATATCTGGAATGCCTATCGGCACCTATATTTGAAATGCCTATCGGCTTCTATATCTGAAATGCCTATCGGCACCTATTTTTAAAATGCCAATCGGCAACTTTATCTGAAATGCCTATCGGCACCTATATCTGAAATGTCTATCGACACCTATATCTGAAATGCCTATCGACACCTATATCTGAAATGCCTATCGACACCTATATCTGAAATGCCTATCGACACCTATATCTGAAATGCCTATCGACACCTATTTTTGAAATGCCTATCGGAAACTACATCTGAAATGCCTATCAGCACCTATATTTGAAATGCCTATCGGCAACCATATCTGGAATGCCTATCGGCACCTATATTTGAAATGCCTATCGGCTTCTATATCTGAAATGCCTATCGGCACCTATTTTTAAAATGCCAATCGGCAACTATATCTGAAATGCCTATCGGCACCTATATCTGAAATGCCTATCGACACCTATATCTGAAATGCCTATCGACACCTAAATCTGAAATGCCTATCGACACCTATATCTGAAATGCCTATCGACACCTATATCTGAAATGCCTATCGACACCTATATCTGAAATGCCTATCGACACCTATATCTGAAATGCCTATCGACACCTATATCTGAAATGCCTATCGACACCTATTTTTGAAATGCCTATCGGAAACTACATCTGAAATGCCTATCAGCACCTATATTTGAAATGCCTATCGGCAACCATATCTGGAATGCCTATCGGCACCTATATTTGAAATGCCTATCGGCTTCTATATCTGAAATGCCTATCGGCACCTATTTTTAAAATGCCAATCGGCAACTTTATCTGAAATGCCTATCGGCACCTATATCTGAAATGTCTATCGACACCTATATCTGAAATGCCTATCGACACCTATATCTGAAATGCCTATCGACACCTATATCTGAAATGCCTATCGACACCTATATCTGAAATGCCTATCGACACCTATTTTTGAAATGCCTATCGGAAACTACATCTGAAATGCCTATCAGCACCTATATTTGAAATGCCTATCGGCAACCATATCTGGAATGCCTATCGGCACCTATATTTGAAATGCCTATCGGCTTCTATATCTGAAATGCCTATCGGCACCTATTTTTAAAATGCCAATCGGCAACTATATCTGAAATGCCTATCGGCACCTATATCTGAAATGCCTATCGACACCTATATCTGAAATGCCTATCGACACCTATATCTGAAATGCCTATCGACACCTATATCTGAAATGCCTATCGACACCTATATCTGAAATGCCTATCGACACCTATTTTTGAAATGCCTATCGGAAACTACATCTGAAATGCCTATCAGCACCTATATTTGAAATGCCTATCGGCAACCATATCTGGAATGCCTATCGGCACCTATATTTGAAATGCCTATCGGCTTCTATATCTGAAATGCCTATCGGCACCTATTTTTAAAATGCCAATCGGCAACTTTATCTGAAATGCCTATCGGCACCTATATCTGAAATGTCTATCGACACCTAAATCTGAAATGCCTATCGACACCTATATCTGAAATGCCTATCGGCACCTATATCTGAAATGCCTATCGACACCTATATCTGAAATGCCTATCGACACCTATATCTGAAATGCCTATCGACACCTATATCTGAAATGCCTATCAACACCTATATCTGAAATGCCTATCGACACCTATATCTGAAATGCCTATCGACACCTATAATTGAAATGCCTATCGACACCTATATCTGAAATGCCTATCGACACCTATTTTTGAAATGCCTATCGGAAACTACATCTGAAATGGCTATCAGCACCTATATTTGAAATGCCTATCGGCAACCATATCTGGAATGCCTATCGGCACCTATATTTGAAATGCCTATCGGCTTCTATATCTGAAATGCCAATCGGCACCTATTTTTAAAATGCCAATCGGCAACTATATCTGAAATGCCTATCGGCACCTATATCTGAAATGCCTATCGACACCTATATCTGAAATGCCTATCGACACCTATATCTGAAATGCGTATCGACACCTATATCTGAAATGCCTATCGACACCTATATCTGAAATGCCTATCGACACCTATATCTGAAATGCCTATCGACACCTATATCTGAAATGCTCATCGACACCTATATCTGAAATGCCTATCGACACCTATTTTTGAAATGCCTAACGAAAACTACATCTGAAATGCCTATCAGCACCTATATTTGAAATGCCTATCGGCAACCATATCTGGAATGCCTATCGGCACCTATATTTGAAATGCCTATCGGCTTCTATATCTGAAATGCCTATCGGCACCTATTTTTAAAATGCCAATCGGCAACCATGTCTGAAATGCCTATCGGCACCTATATCTGAAATGCCTATCGGCACCTATTTTTGAAATGCCTATCGGAAACTACATCTGAAATGCCTATCAGCACCTATATTTGAAATGCCTATCGGCAACCATATCTGGGATGCCTATCGGCACCTATATTTGAAATGCCTATCGGCTTCTATATCTGAAATGCCTATCGGCACCTATTTTTAAAATGGCAATCGGCAACTATATCTGAAATGCCTATCGGCACCTATATCTGAAATTCTTATCGACACCTATTTTTGAAATGCCTATCGGAAACTACATCTGAAATGCCTATCAGCACCTATATTTGAAATGCCTATCGGCAACCACATCAGAAATGCCTATCGGCACCTATATCTGAAATGCCTTTCGGCATTCATATCTGAAATGCCTATCGACACCTATATTTAAAATGCCTATCGGCACCTATATTTTAAATGCCTATCGGCAACTATATCTGATATGCCTATCGGCACCTATATCTGAAATGCCTATCGGCACCTATTTTTGAAATGCCTATCGGAAACTACATCTAAAATGCCTATCGGCACCTATTTTTAAAATGCCAATCGGCAACTATATCTGAAATGCCTATCGGCACCTATATCTGAAATGCCTATCGGCACCTATTTTTTTATTTGCCTATCGGAAACTACATCTGAAATGCCTATCAGCACCTATATTTAAAATGCCTATCGGCAACCATATCTGAAATGCCTATCGACACCTATATTTGAAATACCTATCGGCTTCTATATCTGAAATGCCTATCGGCACCTATTTTTAAAATGCCAATCGGCAACTATATCTGAAATGCCTATCGGCACCTATATCTTAAATGCCTATCGGCATCAATTTTTGAAATGCCTATCGGAAACTACATCTAAAATGCCTATCAGCACCTATATTTGAAATGCCTATCGGCAACCATATCTAGAATGCCTATCGGCACCTATATCTGAAATGCCTATCGGCTTCTATATCTGAAATGCCTATCGGCACCTATTTTTAAAATGCCAATCGGCAACTATATCTGAAATGCCTATCGGCACCTATATCTGAAATGCCTATCGGCACCTATTTTTGAAATGCCTATCGGAAACTACATTTGAAATGCCTATCAGCACCTATATTTGAAATGCCTATCGGCAACCATATCTGAATTGCCTATCGACACCTATATTTGAAATACCTATCGGCTTCTATATCTGAAATGCCTATCGGCACCTATTTTTAAAATGCCAATCGGCAACTATATCTGAAATGCCTATCGGCACCTATATCTGAAATGCCTATTGACACCTATATCTGAAATGCCTATCGACACCTATTTTTGAAATGCCTATCGGAAACTACATCTGAAATGCCTATCAGCACCTATATTTGAAATGCCTATCGGCAACCATATCTGGAGTGCCTATCGGCACCTATATTTGAAATGCCTATCGGCTTCTATATCTGAAATGCCTATCGGCACCTATTTTTAAAATGCCAATCGGCAACTTTATCTGAAATGCCTATCGGCACCCATATCTGAAATGTCTATCGACACCTAAATCTGAAATGCCTATCGACACCTAAATCTGAAATGCCTATCGACACCTATATCTGAAATGCCTATCGACACCTATATCTGAAATGCCTATCGACACCTATATCTGAAATGCCTATCGACACCTATATCTGAAATGCCTATCGACACCTATATCTGAAATGCCTATCGACACCTATTTTTGAAATGCCTATCGGAAACTACATCTGAAATGCCTATCAGCACCTATATTTGAAATGCCTATCGGCAACCATATCTGGAATGCCTATCGGCACCTATATTTGAAATGCCGATCGGCTTCTATATCTGAAATGCCTATCGGCACCTATTTTTAAAATGCCAATCGGCAACTTTATCTGAAATGCCTATCGGCACCTATATCTGAAATGTCTATCGACACCTATATCTGAAATGCCTATCGACACCTATATCTGAAATGCCTATCGACACCTATATCTGAAATGCCTATCGACACCTATATCTGAAATGCCTATCGACACCTATATCTGAAATGCCTATCGACACCTATATCTGAAATGCCTATCGACACCTATATCTGAAATGCCTATCGACACCTATATCTGAAATGCCTATCGACACCTATTTTTGAAATGCCTATCGGAAACTACATCTGAAATGCCTATCAGCACCTATATTTGAAATGCCTATCGGCAACCATATCTGGAATGCCTATCGGCACCTATATTTGAAATGCCTATCGGCTTCTATATCTGAAATGCCTATCGGCACCTATTTTTAAAATGCCAATCGGCAACTATATCTAAAATGCCTATCGGCACCTATATCTGAAATGCCTATCGACACCTATATCTGAAATGCCTATCGACACCTATATCTGAAATGCCTATCGACACCTATATCTGAAATGCCTATCAACACCTATATCTGAAATGCCTATCGACACCTATATCTGAAATGCCTATCGACACCTATAATTGAAATGCCTATCGACACCTATATCTGAAATGCCTATCGACACCTATTTTTGAAATGCCTATCGGAAACTACATCTGAAATGGCTATCAGCACCTATATTTGAAATGCCTATCGGCAACCATATCTGGAATGCCTATCGGCACCTATATTTGAAATGCCTATCGGCTTCTATATCTGAAATGCCAATCGGCACCTATTTTTAAAATGCCAATCGGCAACTATATCTGAAATGCCTATCGGCACCTATATCTGAAATGCCTATCGACACCTATATCTGAAATGCCTATCGACACCTATATCTGAAATGCGTATCGACACCTATATCTGAAATGCCTATCGACACCTATATCTGAAATGCCTATCGACACCTATATCTGAAATGCCTATCGACACCTATATCTGAAATGCTCATCGACACCTATATCTGAAATGCCTATCGACACCTATTTTTGAAATGCCTATCGAAAACTACATCTGAAATGCCTATCAGCACCTATATTTGAAATGCCTATCGGCAACCATATCTGGAATGCCTATCGGCACCTATATTTGAAATGCCTATCGGCTTCTATATCTGAAATGCCTATCGGCACCTATTTTTAAAATGCCAATCGGCAACCATGTCTGAAATGCCTATCGGCACCTATATCTGAAATGCCTATCGGCACCTATTTTTGAAATGCCTATCGGAAACTACATCTGAAATGCCTATCAGCACCTATATTTGAAATGCCTATCGGCAACCATATTTGGGATGCCTATCGGCACCTATATTTGAAATGCCTATCGGCTTCTATATCTGAAATGCCTATCGGCACCTATTTTTAAAATGGCAATCGGCAACTATATCTGAAATGCCTATCGGCACCTATATCTGAAATTTTTATCGACACCTATTTTTGA
The DNA here is from genome assembly GCA_034508555.1 of Venustoraphidia nigricollis. NCBI lineage: Eukaryota > Metazoa > Arthropoda > Insecta > Raphidioptera > Raphidiidae > Venustoraphidia > Venustoraphidia nigricollis. Next base: position 15,288 of record JAVRKA010001113.1, on the reverse strand, counting down.
AATGCCTATCGGAAACTACATCTGAAATGCCTATCAGCACCTATATTTGAAATGCCTATCGGCAACCACATCAGAAATGCCTATCGGCACCTATATCTGAAATGCCTTTCGGCATTCATATCTGAAATGCCTATCGACACCTATATTTAAAATGCCTATCGGCACCTATATTTTAAATGCCTATCGGCAACTATATCTGATATGCCTATCGGCACCTATATCTGAAATGCCTATCGGCACCTATTTTTGAAATGCCTATCGGAAACTACATCTAAAATGCCTATCGGCACCTATTTTTAAAATGCCAATCGGCAACTAGATCTGAAATGCCTATCGGCACCTATATCTGAAATGCCTATGGGCACCTATTTTTTTATTTGCCTATCGGAAACTACATCTGAAATGCCTATCAGCACCTATATTTAAAATGCCTATCGGCAACCATATCTGAAATGCCTATCGACACCTATATTTGAAATACCTATCGGCTTCTATATCTGAAATGCCTATCGGCACCTATTTTTAAAATGCCAATCGGCAACTATATCTGAAATGCCTATCGGCACCTATATCTTAAATGCCTATCGGCATCAATTTTTGAAATGCCTATCGGAAACTACATCTAAAATGCCTATCAGCACCTATATTTGAAATGCCTATCGGCAACCATATCTAGAATGCCTATCGGCACCTATATCTGAAATGCCTATCGGCTTCTATATCTGAAATGCCTATCGGCACCTATTTTTAAAATGCCAATCGGCAACTATATCTGAAATGCCTATCGGCACCTATATCTGAAATGCCTATCGGCACCTATTTTTGAAATGCCTATCGGAAACTACATTTGAAATGCCTATCAGCACCTATATTTGAAATGCCTATCGGCAACCATATCTGAATTGCCTATCGACACCTATATTTGAAATACCTATCGGCTTCTATATCTGAAATGCCTATCGGCACCTATTTTTAAAATGCCAATCGGCAACTATATCTGAAATGCCTATCGGCACCTATTTCTGAAATGCCTATCAGCAACAATTTTTTTAATGCCTATCGGAAACTACATCTGAAATGCCTATCAGCACCTATATTTGAAATGCCTATCGGCAACCATATCTGGAATGCCTATCGGCACCTATATTTAAAATGCCTATCGGCTTCTATATCTGAAATGCCTATCGGCACCTATTTTTAAAATGCCAATCGGCAACTATATCTGAAATGCCTATCGGCACCTATATCTGAAATGCCTATCTGCACCTATTTTTGAAATGCCTATCGGAAACTACATCTGAAATGCCTATCAGCACCTATATTTGAAATGCCTATCGGCAACCATATCTGGAATGCCTATCGGCACCTATATTTGAAATGCCTATCGGCTTCTATATCTGAAATGCCTATCGGCACCTATTTTTAAAATGCCAATCGGCAACCATGTCTGAAATGCCTATCGGCACCTATATCTGAAATGCCTATCGGCACCTATTTTTGAAATGCCTATCGGAAACTACATCATAAATGCCTATCAGCACCTATATTTGAAATGCCTATCGGCAACCATATCTGGAATGCCTATCGGCAACTATATTTGAAATGCCTATCGGCTTCTATATCTGAAATGCCTATCGGCACCTATTTTTAAATTGCCAATCGGCAACTATATCTGAAATGCCTATCGGCACCTATATCTGAAATGCCTATCGACACCTATTTTTGAAATGCCTATCGGAAACTACATCTGAAATGCCTATCAGCACTTATATTTGAAATGCCTATCGGCAACCATAAATGGAATGCCTATCGGCACCTATATTTGAAATGCCTATCGGCTTCTATATCTGAAATGCCTATCGGCACCTATTTTTAAAATGCCAATCGGCAACTATATCTGAAATGCCTTTCGGCATTCATATCTGAAATGCCTATCGACACCTATATTTGAAATGCCTATTGGCAACTATATTTTAAATGCCTATCGGCAACTATATCTGATATGCCTATCGGCACCTCTATCTGAAATGCCTATCGGCACCAATTTTTTAAATGCCTATCGGAAACTACATCTGAAATGCCTATCAGCACCTATATTTGAAATGCCTATCGGCAACCATCTCTGGAATGCCTATTGGCACCTATATTTGAAATGCCTATCGGCTTCTATATCTGAAATGCCTATCGGCACCTATTTTTAAAATGCCAATCGGTAACTATATCTGAAATGCCTATCGGCACCTATATCTGAAATGCCTATCGACACCTATATCTGAAATGCCTATCGACACCTATATCTGAAATGCCTATCGACACCTATATCTGAAATGCCTATCGACACCTATATCTGAAATGCCTATCGACACCTATATCTGAAATGCCTATCGACACCTATATCTGAAATGCCTATCGACACCTATATCTGAAATGCCTATCGACACCTATTTTTGAAATGCCTATCGGAAACTACATCTGAAATGCCTATCAGCACCTATATTTGAAATGCCTATCGGCAACCATATCTGGAATGCCTATCGGCATCTATATTTGAAATGCCTATCGGCTTCTATATCTGAAATGCCTATCGACACCTATTTTTAAAATGCCAATCGGCAACTATATCTGAAATGCCTATCGGCACCTATATCTGAAATGCCTATCGACACCTATATCTGAAATGCCTATCGACACCTATATCTGAAATGCCTATCGACACCTATATCTGAAATGCCTATCGACACCTATATCTGAAATGCCTAACGACACCTATATCTGAAATGCCTATCGACACCTATATCTAAAATGCCTATCGACACCTATAACTGAAATGCCTTTCGACACCTATTTTTGAAATGGCTATCGGAAACTACATCTAAAATGCCTATCAGCACCTATATTTGAAATGCCTATCGGCAACCTTATCTGGAATGCCTATCGGCACCTATATTTGAAATGCCTATCGGCTTCGATATCTGAAATGCCTATCGGCACCTATTTTTAAATGCCAATCGGCAAATATATCTGAAATGCCTATCGGCACCTATATCTGAAATGCCTATCGACACCTATATCTGAAATGCCTATCGACACCTATATCTGAAATGCCTATCGACACCTATATCTGAAATGCCTATCGACACCTATATCTGAAATGCCTATCGACACCTATATCTGAAATGCCTATCGACACCTATATCTGAAATGCCTATCGACACCTATATCTGAAATGCCTATCGACACCTATATCTGAAATGCCTATCGACACCTATTTTTGAAATGCCTATTGGAAACTACATCTGAAATGCCTATCAGCACCTATATTTGAAATGCCTATCGGCAACCATATCTGGAATGCCTATCGGCACCTATATTTGAAATGCCTATCGGCTTCTATATCTGAAATGCCTATCGGCACCTATTTTTAAAATGCCAATCGGCAACTATATCTGAAATGCCTATCGGCACCTATATCTGAAATGCCTATCGACACCTATATCTGAAATGCCTATCGACACCTATATCTGAAATGCCTATCGACACCTATATCTGAAATGCCTATCGACACCTATATCTGAAATGCCTATCGACACCTATATCTGAAATGCCTATCGACACCTATATCTGAAATGCCTATCGACACCTATATCTGAAATGCCTATCGACACCTATTTTTGAAATGCCTATCGGAAACTACATCTGAAATGCCTATCAGCACCTATATTTGAAATGCCTATCGGCAACAATATCTGGAATGCCTATCGGCACCTATATTTGAAATGCCTATCGGCTTCTATATCTGAAATGCCTATCGGCACCTATTTTTAAAATGCCAATCGGCAACTATATCTGAAATGCCTATCGGCTCCTATATCTGAAATGCCTATCGACACCTATATCTGAAATGCCTATCGACACCTATATCTGAAATGCCTATCGACACCTAATTCTGAAATGCCTATCGACACCTATATATGAAATGCCTATCGACACCTATATCTGAAATGCCTATCGACACCTATATCTGAAATGCCTATCGACACCTATATCTGAAATGCCTATCGACACCTATTTTTGAAATGCCTATCGGAAACTACATCTGAAATGCCTATCAGCACCTATATTTGAAATGCCTATCGGCAACCATATCTGGAATGCCTATCGGTACCTATATTTGAAATGCCTATCGGCTTCTATATCTGAAATGCCTATCGGCACCTATTTTTAAAATGCCAATCGGCAACCATGTCTGAAATGCCTATCGGCACCTATATCTGAAATGCCTATCGGCACCTATTTTTGAAATGCCTATCGGAAACTACATCTGAAATGCCTATCAGCTCCTATATTTGAAATGCCTATCGGCAACCATATCTAGAATGCCTATCGGCTTCTATATCTGAAATGCCTATAGGCACCTATTTTTAAAATGCGAATCGGCAACTATATCTGAAATGCCTATCGGCACCTATATCTGAAATTCTTATCGACACCTATTTTTGAAATGCCTATCGGAAACTACATCTGAAATGCCTATCAGCACCTATATTTGAAATGCCTATCGGCAACCACATCGGAAATGCCTATCGGCACCTATATCTGAAATGCCTATCGGCACCTATTTTTGAAATGCCTATCGGAAACTACATCTAAAATGCCTATCGGCACCTATTTTTAAAATGCCAATCGGCAACTATATCTGAAATGCCTATCGGCACCTATATCTGAAATGCCTATCGGCACCTATTTTTTTATTTGCCTATCGGAAACTACATCTGAAATGCCTATCAGCACCTATATTTAAAATGCCTATCGGCAACCATATCTGAAATGCCTATCGGCACCTATATTTGAAATGCCTATCGGCTTCTATATCTGAAATGCCTATCGGCACCTATTTTTAAAATGCCAATCGGCAACTATATCTGAAATGCCTATCGGCACCTATATCTGAAATGCCTATCGGCACCTATATCTGAAATGCCTATCGACACCTATATCTGAAATGCCTATCGACACCTATATCTGAAATGCCTATCGACACCTATATCTGAAATGCCTATCGGCACCTATATCTGAAATGCCTATCGACACCTATATCTGAAATGCCTATCGACACCTATATCTGAAATGCCTATCGACACCTATATCTGAAATGCCTATCGACACCTATATCTGAAATGCCTATCGACACCTATATCTGAAATGCCTATCGACACCTATATCTGAAATGCCTATCGACACCTATTTTTGAAATGCCTATCGGAAACTACATCTGAAATGCCTATCGACACCTCTATCTGAAATGCCTATCGACACCTATATCTGAAATGCCTATCGACACCTATATCTGAAATGCCTAACGACACCTATATCTGAAATGCCTATCGACACCTATATCTGAAATGCCTATCGACACCTATATCTGAAATGCCTTTCGACACCTATTTTTGAAATGGCTATCGGAAACTACATCTAAAATGCCTATCAGCACCTATATTTGAAATGCCTATCGGCAACCTTATCTGGAATGCCTATCGGCACCTATATTTGAAATGCCTATCGGCTTCTATATCTGAAATGCCTATCGGCACCTATTTTTAAATGCCAATCGGCAAATATATCTGAAATGCCTATCGGCACCTATATCTGAAATGCCTATCGACACCTATATCTGAAATGCCTATCGACACCTATATCTGAAATGCCTATCGACACCTATATCTGAAATGCCTATCGACACCTATATCTGAAATGCCTATCGACACCTATATCTGAAATGCCTATCGACACCTATATCTGAAATGCCTATCGACACCTATTTTTGAAATGCCTATTGGAAACTACATCTGAAATGCCTATCAGCACCTATATTTGAAATGCCTATCGGCAACCATATCTGGAATGCCTATCGGCACCTATATTTGAAATGCCTATCGGCTTCTATATCTGAAATGCCTATCGGCACCTATTTTTAAAATGCCAATCGGCAACTATATCTGAAATGCCTATCGGCACCTATATCTGAAATGCCTATCGACACCTATATCTGAAATGCCTATCGACACCTATATCTGAAATGCCTATCGACACCTATATCTGAAATGCCTATCGACACCTATATCTGAAATGCCTATCGACACCTATATCTGAAATGCCTATCGACACCTATATCTGAAATGCCTATCGACACCTATATCTGAAATGCCTATCGACACCTATTTTTGAAATGCCTATCGGAAACTACATCTGAAATGCCTATCAGCACCTATATTTGAAATGCCTATCGGCAACAATATCTGGAATGCCTATCGGCACCTATATTTGAAATGCCTATCGGCTTCTATATCTGAAATGCCTATCGGCACCTATTTTTAAAATGCCAATCGGCAACTATATCTGAAATGCCTATCGGCTCCTATATCTGAAATGCCTATCGACACCTATATCTGAAATGCCTATCGACACCTAATTCTGAAATGCCTATCGACACCTATATATGAAATGCCTATCGACACCTATATCTGAAATGCCTATCGACACCTATATCTGAAATGCCTATCGACACCTATATCTGAAATGCCTATCGACACCTATTTTTGAAATGCCTATCGGAAACTACATCTGAAATGCCTATCAGCACCTATATTTGAAATGCCTATCGGCAACCATATCTGGAATGCCTATCGGTACCTATATTTGAAATGCCTATCGGCTTCTATATCTGAAATGCCTATCGGCACCTATTTTTAAAATGCCAATCGGCAACCATGTCTGAAATGCCTATCGGCACCTATATCTGAAATGCCTATCGGCACCTATTTTTGAAATGCCTATCGGAAACTACATCTGAAATGCCTATCAGCTCCTATATTTGAAATGCCTATCGGCAACCATATCTAGAATGCCTATCGGCACCTATATTTGAAATGCCTATCGGCTTCTATATCTGAAATGCCTATAGGCACCTATTTTTAAAATGCGAATCGGCAACTATATCTGAAATGCCTATCGGCACCTATATCTGAAATTCTTATCGACACCTATTTTTGAAATGCCTATCGGAAACTACATCTGAAATGCCTATCAGCACCTATATTTGAAATGCCTATCGGCAACCACATCGGAAATGCCTATCGGCACCTATATCTGAAATGCCTATCGGCACCTATTTTTGAAATGCCTATCGGAAACTACATCTAAAATGCCTATCGGCACCTATTTTTAAAATGCCAATCGGCAACTATATCTGAAATGCCTATCGGCACCTATATCTGAAATGCCTATCGGCACCTATTTTTTTATTTGCCTATCGGAAACTACATCTGAAATGCCTATCAGCACCTATATTTAAAATGCCTATCGGCAACCATATCTGAAATGCCTATCGGCACCTATATTTGAAATGCCTATCGGCTTCTATATCTGAAATGCCTATCGGCACCTATTTTTAAAATGCCAATCGGCAACTATATCTGAAATGCCTATCGGCACCTATATCTGAAATGCCTATCGGCACCTATTTTTGAAATGCCTATCGTAAACTACATCTGAAATGCTTATCAGCACCTATATTTGAAATGCCTATCGGCAACCATATCTGGAATGCCTATCGGCACCTATATTTGAAATGCCTATCGGTTTCTATATCTGAAATGCCTATCGGCACCTATTTTTAAAATGCCAATCGGCAACTACATCTGAAATGCCTATCGGCACCTATATCTGAAATGCCTATCGGCACCAATTTTTTTAATGCCTATCGGAAACTACATCTGAAATGCCTATCAGCACCTATATTTGAAATGCCTATCGGCAACCATATCTGGAATGCCTATCGGCACCTATATTTAAAATGCCTATCGGCTTCTATATCTGAAATGCCTATCGGCACCTATTTTTAAAATGCCAATCGGCAACTATATCTGAATTGCCTATCGGCACCTATATCTGAAATGCCTATCGGCACCTATTTTTGAAATGCCTATCGGAAACTACATCTGAAATGCCTATCAGCAACTATATTTGAAATGCCTATCGGCAACCATATCTGGAATGCCTATCGGCACCTATATTTGAAATGCCTATCGGCACCTATATTTGAAATGCCTATCGGCTTCTATATCTGAAATGCCTATCGGCACCTATTTTTAAAATGCCAATCGGCAACCATGTCTGAAATGCCTATCGGCACCTATATCTGAAATGCCTATCGGCACCTATTTTTGAAATGCCTATCGGAAACTACATCTGAAATGCCTATCAGCACCTATATTTGAAATGCCTATCGGCAACCATATCTGGAATGCCTATCGGCACCTATATTTGAAATGCCTATCGGCTTCTATATCTGAAATGCCTATCGGCACCTATTTTTAAAATGCCAATCGGCAACTATATCTGAAATGCCTATCGGCACCTATATCTGAAATGCCTATCGACACCTATTTTTGAAATGCCTATCGGAAACTACATCTGAAATGCCTATCAGCACTTATATTTGAAATGCCTATCGGCAACCATAAATGGAATGCCTATCGGCACCTATATTTGAAATGCCTATCGGCTTCTATATCTGAAATGCCTATCGGCACCTATTTTTAAAATGCCAATCGGCAACTATATCTGAAATGCCTTTCGGCATTCATATCTGAAATGCCTATCGACACCTATATTTGAAATGCCTATTGGCACCTATATTTTAAATGCCTATCGGCAACTATATCTGATATGCCTATCGGCACCTCTATCTGAAATGCCTATCGGCACCAATTTTTTAAATGCCTATCGGAAACTACATCTGAAATGCCTATCAGCACCTATATTTGAAATGCCTATCGGCAACCATCTCTGGAATGCCTATCGGCACCTATATTTAAAATGCCTATCGGCTTCTATATCTGAAATGCCTATCGGCACCTATTTTTAAAATGCCAATAGGCAACTATATCTGAAATGCCTATCGGCACCTATATCTAAAATGCCTATCGGCACCAATTTTTGAAATGCCTATCGGAAACTACATCTGAAATGCCTATCAGCAACTATATTTAAAATGCCTATCGGCAACAATATCTGGAATGCCTATCGGCACCTATATTTGAAATGCCTATCGGCTTCTATATCTGAAATGCCTATCGGCACCTATTTTTAAAATGCCAATCGGCAACTATATCTGAAATGCCTATCGGCACCTATATCTGAAATGCCTATCGACACCTATTTTTGAAATGCCTATCGGAAACTACATCTGAAATGCCTATCAGCACTTATATTTGAAATGCCTATCGGCAACCATAAATGGAATGCCTATCGGCACCTATATTTGAAATGCCTATCGGCTTCTATATCTGAAATGCCTATCGGCACCTATTTTTAAAATGCCAATCGGCAACTATATCTGAAATGCCATTCGGCATTCATATCTGAAATGCCTATCGACACCTATATATGAAATGCCTATTGGCACCTATATTTTAAATGCCTATCGGCAACTATATCTGATATGCCTATCGGCACCTATATCTGAAATGCCTATCGGCACCTATTTTTGAAATGCCTATCGGAAACTACATCTAAAATGCCTATCGGCACCTATTTTTAAAATGCCAATCGGCAACTATATCTGAAATGCCTATCGGCACCTATATCTGAAATGCCTATCGGCACCTATTTTTGAAATGCCTATTGGAAACTACATCTGAAATGCCTATCAGCACCTATATTTGAAATGCCTATCGGCAACCATATCTGAAGTGCCTATCGACACCTATATTTGAAATGCCTATCGGCTTCTATATCTGAAATGCCTATCGACACCTATTTTTAAAATGCCAATCGGCAACTATATCTGAAATGCTTATCGGCACCTATATTTGAAATGCCTATCGGCTTCTATATCTGAAATGCCTATCGGCACCTATTTAAAAAATGCCAAATCGGCAACTATATCTGAAATGCCTATCGGCACCAATTTTAGAAATGCCTATCGGAAACTACATCTGAAATGCCAATCAGCACCTATATTTGAAATGCCTATCAGCAACTATATCTGGAATGCCTATCGGCACCTATATTTGAAATGCCTATCGGCTTCTATATGTGAAATGCCTATCGGCACCTATTTAAAAAATGCCAAATCGGCAACTATATCTGAAATGCCTATCGACACCTATATTTGAAATTTCTATCGGCTTCTATATCTGAAATGCCTATCGGCACCTATTTTTAAAGTGCCAATCGGCAACTATATCTGAAATGCCTATCGGCACCTATATCTGAAATGCCTATCGGCACCAATTTTTGAAATGCCTATCGGAAACTACATCTGAAATGCCTTTCAGCACTTATATTTGAAATGCCTATCGGCAACCATATCTGGAATGCCTATCGGCACCTATATTTGAAATGCCTATCGGCTTCTATATCTGAAATGCCTATCGGCACCTATATCTAAAATGCCTATCGGCACCTATTTTTGAAATGCCTATCGGAAACTACATCTAAAATGCCTATCAGCACCTATATTTGAAATTCCTATCGGCAACCATATCCGGAATGCCTATCGGCACCTATATTTAAAATGCCTATCGGCTTCTATATCTGAAATGCCCATCGGCACCTATTTTTAAAATGCCAATCGGCAACTATATCTGAAATGCCTATCGACACCTATATCTATAATGCCTATCGGCACCAATTTTTGAAATGCCTATCGGAAACTACATCCGAAATGCCTATCAGCACCTATATTTAAAATGCCTATCGGCAACAATATCTGGAATGCCTATCGGCACCTATATTTGAAATGCCTATCGGCTTCTATATCTGAAATGCCTATCGGCACCTATTTTTAAAATGCCAATCGGCAACTATATCTGAAATGCCTATCGGCACCTATATCTGAAATGCCTATCGACACCTATTTTTGAAATGCCTATCGGAAACTACATCTGAAATGCCTATCAGCACTTATATTTGAAATGCCTATCGGCAACCATAAATGGAATGCCTATCGGCACCTATATTTGAAATGCCTATCGGCTTCTATATCTGAAATGCCTATCGGCACCTATTTTTAAAATGCCAATCGGCAACTATATCTGAAATGCCATTCGGCATTCATATCTGAAATGCCTATCGACACCTATATTTGAAATGCCTATTGGCACCTATATTTTAAATGCCTATCGGCAACTATATCTGTTATGCCTATCGGCACCTCTATCTGAAATGCCTATCGGCACCAATTTTTTAAATGCCTATCGGAAACTACATCTGAAATGCCTATCAGCACCTATATTTGAAATGCCTATCGGCAACCATCTCTGGAATGCCTATCGGCACCTATATTTAAAATGCCTATCGGCTTCTATATCTGAAATGCCTATCGGCACCTATTTTTAAAATGCCAATAGGCAACTATATCTGAAATGCCTATCAGCACCTATATCTGAAATGCCTATCGGCACCTATTTTTGAAATGCCTATCGGAAACTACATCTGAAATGCCTATCAGCACCTATATTTGAAATGCCTATCGGCAATCATATCTGGAATGCCTATCGGCACCTATATTTGAAATGCCTATCGGCTTCTATATCTGAAATGCCTATCGGCACCTATTTTTAAAATGCCAACCGGCAACCATGTCTGAAATGCCTATCGGCACCTATATCTGAAATGCCTATCGGCACCTCTTTTTGAAATGCCTATCGGAAACTACATCTGAAATGCCTATCAGCACCTATATTTGAAATGCCTATCGGCAACCATATCTGGAATGCCTATCGGCACCTATATTTGAAATGCCTAACGGCTTCTATATCTGAAATGCCTATCGGCACCTATTTTTAAAATGCCAATCGGCAACTATATCTGAAATGCCTATCGGCACCTATATCTGAAATGCCTATCGACACCTATTTTTGAAATGCCTATCGGAAACTACATCTGAAATGCGTATCAGCACCTATATTTGAAATGCCTATCGGCAACCATATCTGGAATACCTATCGGCACCTATATTTGAAATGCCTATCGGCTTCTATATCTGAAATGCCTATCGGCACCTATTTTTAAAATGCCAATCGGCAACTATATCTGAAATGCCTATCGGCACCTATATCTGAAATGCCTATCGGCACCTATTTTTTCATTTGCCTATCGGAAACTACATCTGAAATGCCTATCAGCACCTATATTTGAAATGCCTATCGGCAACCATATCTGAAATGCCTATCGACACCTATATTTGAAATACCTATCGGCTTCTATATCTGAAATGCCTATCGGCACCTATTTTTTAAATGCCAATCGGCAACTATATCTGAAGTGTCTATCGGCACCTAAATCTGAAATGCCTATCGACATCAATTTTTGAAATGCCTATCGAAAACTACATCTGAAATGCCTATCAGCACCTATATTTGAAATGCCTATCGGCAACCACATCAGAAATGCCTATCGGCACCTATATCTGAAATGCCTTTCGGCATTTATATCTGAAATGCCTATCGACACCTATATTTGAAATGCCTATCGGCACCTATATTTTAAATGCCTATCGGCAACTATATCTGATATGCCTATCGGCACCTATATCTGAAATGCCTATCGGCACCTATTTTTGAAATGCCTATCGGAAAATACATCTAAAATGCCTATCGGCACCTATTTTAAAATGCCAATCGGCAACTATATCTGAAATGCCTATCGGCACCTATATCTGAAATGCCTATCGGCACCTATTTTTGAAATGCCTATTGGAAACTACATCTGAAATGCCTATCAGCACCTATATTTGAAATGCCTATCGGCAACCATATCTGAAGTGCCTATCGACACCTATATTTGAAATGCCTATCGGCTTCTATATCTGAAATGCCTATCGACACCTATTTTTAAAATGCCACTCGGCAACAATATCTGAAATGCTTATCGGCACCTATATTTGAAATGCCTATCGGCTTCTATATCTGAAATGCCTATCGGCACCTATTTAAAAAATGCCAAATCGGCAACTATATCTGAAATGCCTATCGGCACCAATTTTAGAAATGCCTATCGGAAACTACATCTGAAATGCCTATCAGCACCAATATTTGAAATGCCTATCGGCAACCATATTTGAAATGCCTATCGACACCTATATTTGAAATACCTATCGGCTTCTATATCTGAAATGCCTATCGACACCTATTTTTAAAGTGCCAATCGGCAACTATATCTGAAATGCCTATCGGCACCTATTTTTAAATGCCAATCGGCAACTATATCTGAAATGCCTATCGGCACCTATATCTGAAATGCCTATCGACACCTATTTTTGAAATGCCTATCGGAAACTACATCTGAAATGCCTATTAGCACTTATATTTGAAATGCCTATCGGACACCATAAATGGAATGCCTATCGGCACCTATATTTGAAATGCCTATCGGCTTCTATATCTGAAATGCCTATCGGCACCTATTTTTAAAATGCCAATCGGCAACTATATCTGAAATGCCATTCGGCATTCATATCTGAAATGCCTATCGACACCTATATTTGAAATGCCTATTGGCACCTATATTTTAAATGCCTATCGGCAACTATATCTGTTATGCCTATCGGCACCTCTATCTGAAATGCCTATCGGCACCAATTTTTTAAATGCCTATCGGAAACTACATCTGAAATGCCTATCAGCACCTATATTTGAAATGCCTATCGGCAACCATCTCTGGAATGCCTATCGGCACCTATATTTAAAATGCCTATCGGCTTCTATATCTGAAATGCCTATCGGCACCTATTTTTAAAATGCCAATAGGCAACTATATCTGAAATGCCTATCAGCACCTATATCTGAAATGCCTATCGGCACCTATTTTTGAAATGCCTATCGGAAACTACATCTGAAATGCCTATCAGCACCTATATTTGAAATGCCTATCGGCAATCATATCTGGAATGCCTATCGGCACCTATATTTGAAATGCCTATCGGCTTCTATATCTGAAATGCCTATCGGCACCTATTTTTAAAATGCCAATCGGCAACCATGTCTGAAATGCCTATCGGCACCTATATCTGAAATGCCTATCGGCACCTCTTTTTGAAATGCCTATCGGAAACTACATCTGAAATGCCTATCAGCACCTATATTTGAAATGCCTATCGGCAACCATATCTGGAATGCCTATCGGCACCTATATTTGAAATGCCTAACGGCTTCTATATCTGAAATGCCTATCGGCACCTATTTTTAAAATGCCAATCGGCAACTATATCTGAAATGCCTATCGGCACCTATATCTGAAATGCCTATCGACACCTATTTTTGAAATGCCTATCGGAAACTACATCTGAAATGCCTATCAGCACCTATATTTGAAATGCCTATCGGCAACCATATCTGGAATACCTATCGGCACCTATATTTGAAATGCCTATCGGCTTCTATATCTGAAATGCCTATCGGCACCTATTTTAAAATGCCAATCGGCAACTATATCTGAAATGCCTATCGGCACCTATATCTGAAATGCCTATCGGCACCTATTTTTTCATTTGCCTATCGGAAACTACATCTGAAATGCCTATCAGCACCTATATTTGAAATGCTATCGGCAACCATATCTGAAATGCTATCGACACCTATATTTGAAATACCTATCGGCTTCTATATCTGAAATGCCTATCGGCACCTATTTTTTAAATGCCAATCGGCAACTATATCTGAAGTGTCTATCGGCACCTAAATCTGAAATGCCTATCGGCATCAATTTTTGAAATGCCTATCGAAAACTACATCTGAAATGCCTATCAGCACCTATATTTGAAATGCCTATCGGCAACCACATCAGAAATGCCTATCGGCACCTATATCTGAAATGCCTTTCGGCATTTATATCTGAAATGCCTATCGACACCTATATTTGAAATGCCTATCGGCACCTATATTTTAAATGCCTATCGGCAACTATATCTGATATGCCTATCGGCACCTATATCTGAAATGCCTATCGGCACCTATTTTTGAAATGCCTATCGGAAAATACATCTAAAATGCCTATCGGCACCTATTTTTAAAATGCCAATCGGCAACTATATCTGAAATGCCTATCGGCACCTATATCTGAAATGCCTATCGGCACCTATTTTTGAAATGCCTATTGGAAACTACATCTGAAATGCCTATCAGCACCTATATTTGAAATGCCTATCGGCAACCATATCTGAAGTGCCTATCGACACCTATATTTGAAATGCCTATCGGCTTCTATATCTGAAATGCCTATCGA
>JAVRKA010001112.1:0-26224 GCA_034508555.1 Venustoraphidia nigricollis | reverse complement strand
ATATCTGAAATGCCTATCGACACCTATTTTTGAAATGCCTATCGGAAACTACATCTGAAATGCCTATCAGCACCTATATTTGAAATGCCTATCGGCAACCATATCTGGAATGCCTATCGGCACCTATATTTGAAATGCCCTATCGGCTTCTATATCTGAAATGCCTATCGGCACCTATTTTAAAGTCTGAATCGGCACCTATATCTGAAATGCCTATCGACACCTATATCTAAATGCCTATCGACACTATATCTGAAAATGCCTATCGACACCTATATCTGAAATGCCTATCGACACCTATATCTGAAATGCCTTTCGACACCTATATCTGAAATGCCTATCGACACCTATATCTAAAATGCCTATCGACACCTATATCTGTAATGCCTATCGACACCTATTTTTGAAATGCCTATCGGAAACTACATCTGAAATGCCTATCAGCACCTATATTTGAAATGCCTATCGGCAACCATATCTGGAATGCCTATCGGCACATATATTTGAAATGCCTATCGGCTTCTATATCTGAAATGCCTATCGGCACTATTTTTAAAATGCCAATCGACAACTATATCTGAAATGCCTATCGGCACCTATATCTGAAATGCCTATCGACACCTATATCTGAAATGCCTATCGACACCTATATCTGAAATGCCTATCGACACCTATATCTGAAATGCCTATCGATACCTATATCTGAAATGCCTATCGACACCTATATCTGAAATGCCTATCGACACCTATATCTGAAATGCCTATCGACACCTATATCTGAAATGCCTATCGACACCTATATCTGAAATGCCTATCGACACCTATTTTTGAAATGCCTATCGGAAACTACATCTGAAATGCCTATCAGCACCTATATTTGAAATGCCTATCGGCAACCATATCTGGAATGCCTATCGGCACCTATATTTGAAATGCCTATCGGCTTCTATATCTGAAATGCCTATCGGCACCTATTTTTAAAATGCCAATCGGCAACTATATCTGAAATGCCTATCGGCACCTATATCTGAAATGCCTATCGACACCTATATCTGAAATGCCTATCGACACCTATTTCTGAAATGCCTATCGACACCTATATCTGAAATGCCTATCGACACCTATATCTGAAATGCCTATCGACACCTATATCTGAAATGCCTATCGACACCTATATCTGAAATGCCTATCGACACCTATATCTGAAATGCCTATCGACAGCTATATCTGAAATGCCTATCGACACCTATTTTTGAAATGCCTATCGGAAACTACATCTGAAATGCCTATCAGCACCTATATTTGAAATGCCTATCGGCAACCATATCTGGAATGCCTATCGGCACCTATATTTGAAATGCCTATCGGCTTCTATATCTGAAATGCCTATCAGCACCTATTTTTAAAATGCCAATCGGCAACTATATCTGAAATGCCTATCGGCACCTATATCTGAAATGCTTATCGACACCTATATCTGAAATGCCTATCGACACCTATATCTGAAATGCCTATCGACACCTATATCTGAAATGCCTATCGACACTTATATCTGAAATGCCTATCGACACCTATATCTGAAATGCCTATCGACACCTATATCTGAAATGCCTATCGACACCTATATCTGAAATGCCTATCGACACCTATTTTTGAAATGCCTATCGGAAACTACATCTGAAATGCCTATCAGCACCTATATTTGAAATGCCTATCGGCAACCATATCTGGAATGCCTATCGGCACCTATATTTGAAACGCCTATCGGCTTCTATATCTGAAATGCCTATCGGCACCTATTTTTAAAATGCCAATCGGCAACTATATCTGCAATGCCTATCGGCACCTATATCTGAAATGCCTATCGACACCTATATCTGAAATGCCTATCGACACCTATATCTGAAATGCCTATCGACACCTATATCTGAAATGCCTAACGACACCTATATCTGAAATGCCTATCGACATCTATATCTTTAATGCCTATCGACACCTATTTTTGAAATGCCTATCGGAAACTACATCTGAAATGCCTATCAGCACCTATATTTGAAATGCCTATCGGCAACCATATCTGGAATGCCTGTCGGCACCTATATTTGAAATGCCTATCGGCTTCTATATCTGAAATGCCTATCGGCACCTATTTTTAAAATGCCAATCGGCAACTATATCTGAAATGCCTATCGGCACCTATATCTGAAATGCCTATCGACACCTATATCTGAAATGCCTATCGACACCTATATCTGAAATGCCTATCGACACCTATATCTGAAATGCCTATTGACACCTATATCTGAAATGCCTATCGACACCTATATCTGAAATGCCTATCGACACCTATTTTTGAAATGCCTATCGGAAACTACATCTGAAATGCCTATCAGCACCTATATTTGAAATGCCTATCGGCAACCATATCTGGAATGCCTATCGGCACCTATATTTAAAATGCCTATCGGCTTCTATATCTGAAATGCCTTTCGGCACCTATTTTTAAAATGTCAATCGGCAACTATATCTAAAATGCCTATCGGCACCTATATCTGAAATGCCTATCGACACCTATATCTGAAATGCCTATCGACACCTATATCTGAAATGCCTATCGACACCTATATCTGAAATGCCTATCGACACCTATATCTGAAATGCCTATCGACACCTATTTTTGAAATGCCTATCGGAAACTACATCTGAAATGCCTATCAGCACCTATATTTGAAATGCCAATCGGCAACCATATCTGGAATGCCTATCGGCACCTATATTTGAAATGCCTATCGGCTTCTATATCTGAAATGCCTATCGGCACCTATTTTTAAAATGCCAATCGGCAACTATATCTGAAATGCCTAACGGCACCTATATCTGAAATGCCTATCGACACCTATATCTGAAATGCCTATCGACACCTATATCTGAAATGCCTATCGACACCTATATCTCAAATGCCTATCGACACCTATATCTGAAATGCCTATCGACACCTATATCTGAAATGCCTATCGACACCTATATCTGAAATGCCTTTCGACACCTATATCTGAAATGCCTATCGACACCTATATCTGAAATGCCTATCGACACCTATTTTTGAAATGCCTATCGGAAACTACATCTGAAATGCCTATCAGCACCTATATTTGAAATGCCTATCGGCAACCATATCTGGAATGCCTATCGGCACCTATATTTGAAACGCCTATCGGCTTCTATATCTGAAATGCCTATCGGCACCTATTTTTAAAATGCCAATCGGCAACTATATCTGAAATGCCTATCGGCACCTATATCTGAAATGCCTATCGACACCTATATCTGAAATGCCTATCGACACCTATATCTGAAATGCCTATCGACACCTATATCTGAAATGCCTATCGATACCTATATCTGAAATGCCTATCGACACCTATATCTGAAATGCCTATCGACACCTATATCTGAAATGCCTATCGACACCTATATCTGAAATGCCTATCGACACCTATATCTGAAATGCCTATCGACACCTATTTTTGAAATGCCTATCGGAAACTACATCTGAAATGCCTATCAGCACCTATATTTGAAATGCCTATCGGCAACCATATCTGGAATGCCTATCGGCACCTATATTTGAAATGCCTATCGGCTTCTATATCTGAAATGCCTATCGGCACCTATTTTTAAAATGCCAATCGGCAACTATATCTGAAATGCCTATCGGCACCTATATCTGAAATGCCTATCGACACCTATATCTGAAATGCCTATCGACACCTATTTCTGAAATGCCTATCGACACCTATATCTGAAATGCCTATCGACACCTATATCTGAAATGCCTATCGACACCTATATCTGAAATGCCTATCGACACCTATATCTGAAATGCCTATCGACACCTATATCTGAAATGCCTATCGACACCTATTTTTGAAATGCCTATCGGAAACTACATCTGAAATGCCTATCAGCACCTATATTTGAAATGCCTATCGGCAACCATATCTGGAATGCCTATCGGCACCTATATTTGAAATGCCTATCGGCTTCTATATCTGAAATGCCTATCGGCACCTATTTTAAAAATGCTAATCGGCAACTATATCTGAAATGCCTATCGGCACCTATATCTGAAATGCCTATCGACACCTATATCTAAAATGCCTATCGACACCTATATCTGAAATGCCTATCGACACCTATATCTGAAATGCCTATCGACACCTATATCTGAAATGCCTATCGACACCTATATCTGAAATGCCTATCGACACCTATATCTAAAATGCCTATCGACACCTATATCTGAAATGCCTATCGACACCTATTTTTGAAATGCCTATCGGAAACTACATCTGAAATGCCTATCAGCACCTATATTTGAAATGCCTATCGGCAACCATATCTGGAATGCCTATCGGCACATATATTTGAAATGCCTATCGGCTTCTATATCTGAAATGCCTATCGGCACCTATTTTTAAAATGCCAATCGACAACTATATCTGAAATGCCTATCGGCACCTATATCTGAAATGCCTATCGACACCTATATCTGAAATGCCTATCGACACCTATATCTGAAATGCCTATCGACACCTATATCTGAAATGCCTATCGATACCTATATCTGAAATGCCTATCGACACCTATATCTGAAATGCCTATCGACACCTATATCTGAAATGCCTATCGACACCTATATCTGAAATGCCTATCGACACCTATATCTGAAATGCCTATCGACACCTATTTTTGAAATGCCTATCGGAAACTACATCTGAAATGCCTATCAGCACCTATATTTGAAATGCCTATCGGCAACCATATCTGGAATGCCTATCGGCACCTATATTTGAAATGCCTATCGGCTTCTATATCTGAAATGCCTATCGGCACCTATTTTTAAAATGCCAATCGGCAACTATATCTGAAATGCCTATCGGCACCTATATCTGAAATGCCTATCGACACCTATATCTGAAATGCCTATCGACACCTATTTCTGAAATGCCTATCGACACCTATATCTGAAATGCCTATCGACACCTATATCTGAAATGCCTATCGACACCTATATCTGAAATGCCTATCGACACCTATATCTGAAATGCCTATCGACACCTATATCTGAAATGCCTATCGACAGCTATATCTGAAATGCCTATCGACACCTATTTTTGAAATGCCTATCGGAAACTACATCTGAAATGCCTATCAGCACCTATATTTGAAATGCCTATCGGCAACCATATCTGGAATGCCTATCGGCACCTATATTTGAAATGCCTATCGGCTTCTATATCTGAAATGCCTATCAGCACCTATTTTTAAAATGCCAATCGGCAACTATATCTGAAATGCCTATCGGCACCTATATCTGAAATGCTATCGACACCTATATCTGAAATGCCTATCGACACCTATATCTGAAATGCCTATCGACACCTATATCTGAAATGCCTATCGACACTTATATCTGAAATGCCTATCGACACCTATATCTGAAATGCCTATCGACACCTATATCTGAAATGCCTATCGACACCTATATCTGAAATGCCTATCGACACCTATTTTTGAAATGCCTATCGGAAACTACATCTGAAATGCCTATCAGCACCTATATTTGAAATGCCTATCGGCAACCATATCTGGAATGCCTATCGGCACCTATATTTGAAACGCCTATCGGCTTCTATATCTGAAATGCCTATCGGCACCTATTTTTAAAATGCCAATCGGCAACTATATCTGCAATGCCTATCGGCACCTATATCTGAAATGCCTATCGACACCTATATCTGAAATGCCTATCGACACCTATATCTGAAATGCCTATCGACACCTATATCTGAAATGCCTAACGACACCTATATCTGAAATGCCTATCGACATCTATATCTGAAATGCCTATCGACACCTATTTTTGAAATGCCTATCGGAAACTACATCTGAAATGCCTATCAGCACCTATATTTGAAATGCCTATCGGCAACCATATCTGGAATGCCTGTCGGCACCTATATTTGAAATGCCTATCGGCTTCTATATCTGAAATGCCTATCGGCACCTATTTTTAAAATGCCAATCGGCAACTATATCTGAAATGCCTATCGGCACCTATATCTGAAATGCCTATCGACACCTATATCTGAAATGCCTATCGACACCTATATCTGAAATGCCTATCGACACCTATATCTGAAATGCCTATTGACACCTATATCTGAAATGCCTATCGACACCTATATCTGAAATGCCTATCGACACCTATTTTTGAAATGCCTATCGGAAACTACATCTGAAATGCCTATCAGCACCTATATTTGAAATGCCTATCGGCAACCATATCTGGAATGCCTATCGGCACCTATATTTAAAATGCCTATCGGCTTCTATATCTGAAATGCCTTTCGGCACCTATTTTTAAAATGTCAATCGGCAACTATATCTAAAATGCCTATCGGCACCTATATCTGAAATGCCTATCGACACCTATATCTGAAATGCCTATCGACACCTATATCTGAAATGCCTATCGACACCTATATCTGAAATGCCTATCGACACCTATATCTGAAATGCCTATCGACACCTATTTTTGAAATGCCTATCGGAAACTACATCTGAAATGCCTATCAGCACCTATATTTGAAATGCCAATCGGCAACCATATCTGGAATGCCTATCGGCACCTATATTTGAAATGCCTATCGGCTTCTATATCTGAAATGCCTATCGGCACCTATTTTTAAAATGCCAATCGGCAACTATATCTGAAATGCCTATCGGCACCTATATCTGAAATGCCTATCGACACCTATATCTGAAATGCCTATCGACACCTATATCTGAAATGCCTATCGACACCTATATCTCAAATGCCTATCGACACCTATATCTGAAATGCCTATCGACACCTATATCTGAAATGCCTATCGACACCTATATCTGAAATGCCTTTCGACACCTATATCTGAAATGCCTATCGACACCTATATCTGAAATGCCTATCGACACCTATTTTTGAAATGCCTATCGGAAACTACATCTGAAATGCCTATCAGCACCTATATTTGAAATGCCTATCGGCAACCATATCTGGAATGCCTATCGGCACCTATATTTGAAACGCCTATCGGCTTCTATATCTGAAATGCCTATCGGCACCTATTTTTAAAATGCCAATCGGCAACTATATCTGAAATGCCTATCGGCACCTATATCTGAAATGCCTATCGACACCTATATCTGAAATGCCTATCGACACCTATATCTGAAATGCCTATCGACACCTATTTTTGAAATGCCTATCGGAAACTACATCTGAAATGCCTATCAGCACCTATATTTGAAATGCCTATCGGCAACCATATCTGGAATGCCTATCGGCACCTATATTTGAAATGCCTATCGGCTTCTATATCTGAAATGCCTATCGGCACCTATTTTAAAAATGCCAATCGGCAACTATATCTGAAATGCCTATCGGCACCTATATCTGAAATGCCTATCGACACCTATATTTGAAATGCCTATCGGCAACCATATCTGGAATGCCTATCGGCACCTATATTTGAAATGCCTATCGGCTTCTATATCTGAAATGCCTATCGGCACCTATTTTTAAAAAGCCAATCGGCAACTATATCTGAAATGCCTATCGGCACCTATATCTGAAATGCCTATCGACACCTATATCTGAAATGCCTATCGACACCTATTTCTGAAATGCCTATCGACACCTATATCTGAAATGCCTATCGACACCTATATCTGAAATGCCTATCGACACCTATATCTGAAATGCCTATCGACACCTATATCTGAAATGCCTATCGACACCTATATCTGAAATGCCTATCGACAGCTATATCTGAAAAGCCTATCGACACCTATTTTTGAAATGCCTATCGGAAACTACATCTGAAATGCCTATCAGCACCTATATTTGAAATGCCTATCGGCAACCATATCTGGAATGCCTATCGGCACCTATATTTGAAATGCCTATCGGCTTCTATATCTGAAATGCCTATCAGCACCTATTTTTAAAATGCCAATCGGCAACTATATCTGAAATGCCTATCGGCACCTATATCTGAAATGCTTATCGACACCTATATCTGAAATGCCTATCGACACCTATATCTGAAATGCCTATCGACACCTATATCTGAAATGCCTATCGACACTTATATCTGAAATGCCTATCGACACCTATATCTGAAATGCCTATCGACACCTATATCTGAAATGCCTATCGACACCTATATCTGAAATGCCTATCGACAACTATTTTTGAAATGCCTATCGGAAACTACATCTGAAATGCCTATCAGCACCTATATTTGAAATGCCTATCGGCAACCATATCTGGAATGCCTATCGGCACCTATATTTGAAACGCCTATCGGCTTCTATATCTGAAATGCCTATCGGCACCTATTTTTAAAATGCCAATCGGCAACTATATCTGCAATGCCTATCGGCACCTATATCTGAAATGCCTATCGACACCTATATCTGAAAAGCCTATCGACACCTATATCTGAAATGCCTATCGACACCTATATCTGAAATGCCTAACGACACCTATATCTGAAATGCCTATCGACATCTATATCTGAAATGCCTATCGACACCTATTTTTGAAATGCCTATCGGAAACTACATCTGAAATGCCTATCAGCACCTATATTTGAAATGCCTATCGGCAACCATATCTGGAATGCCTGTCGGCACCTATATTTGAAATGCCTATCGGCTTCTATATCTGAAATGCCTATCGGCACCTATTTTTAAAATGCCAATCGGCAACTATATCTGAAATGCCTATCGGCACCTATATCTGAAATGCCTATCGACACCTATATCTGAAATGCCTATCGACACCTATATCTGAAATGCCTATTGACACCTATATCTGAAATGCCTATCGACACCTATATCTGAAATGCCTATCGACACCTATATCTGAAATGCCTATTGACACCTATATCTGAAATGCCTATCGACACCTATATCTGAAATGCCTATCGACACCTATTTTTGAAATGCCTATCGGAAACTACATCTGAAATGCCTATCAGCACCTATATTTGAAATGCCTATCGGCAACCATATCTGGAATGCCTATCGGCACCTATATTTAAAATGCCTATCGGCTTCTATATCTGAAATGCCTTTCGGCACCTATTTTTAAAATGTCAATCGGCAACTATATCTAAAATGCCTATCGGCACCTATATCTGAAATGCCTATCGACACCTATATCTGAAATGCCTATCGACACCTATATCTGAAATGCCTATCGACACCTATATCTGAAATGCCTATCGACACCTATTTTTGAAATGCCTATCGGAAACTACATCTGAAATGCCTATCAGCACATATATTTGAAATGCCAATCGGCAACCATATCTGGAATGCCTATCGGCACCTATATTTGAAATGCCTATCGGCTTCTATATCTGAAATGCCTATCGGCACCTATTTTTAAAATGCCAATCGGCAACTATATCTGAAATGCCTATCGGCACCTATATCTGAAATGCCTATCGACACCTATATCTGAAATGCCTATCGACACCTATATCTGAAATGCCTATCGACACCTATATCTCAAATGCCTATCGACACCTATATCTGAAATGCCTATCGACACCTATATCTGAAATGCCTATCGACACCTATATCTGAAATGCCTTTCGACACCTATATCTGAAATGCCTATCGACACCTATATCTGAAATGCCTATCGACACCTATTTTTGAAATGCCTATCGGAAACTACATCTGAAATGCCTATCAGCACCTATATTTGAAATGCCTATCGGCAACCATATCTGGAATGCCTATCGGCACCTATATTTGAAATGCCTATCGGCTTCTATATCTGAAATGCCTATCGGCACCTATTTTTAAAATGCCAATCGGCAACTATATCTGAAATGCCTATCGGCACCTATATCTGAAATGCCTATCGACACCTATATCTGAAATGCCTATCGACACCTATATCTGAAATGCCTATCGACACCTATTTTTGAAATGCCTATCGGAAACTACATCTGAAATGCCTATCAGCACCTATATTTGAAATGCCTATCGGCAACTATATCTGGAATGCCTATCGGCACCTATATTTGAAATGCCTATCAACTTCTATATCTGAAATGCCTATCGGCACCTATTTTAAAAATGCCAATCGGCAACTATATCTGAAATGCCTATCGGCACCTATATCTGAAATGCCTATCGACACCTATATCTAAAATGCCTATCGACACCTATATCTGAAATGCCTATCGACACCTATATCTGAAATGCCTATCGACACCTATATCTGAAATGCCTATCGACACCTATATCTGAAATGCCTATCGACACCTATTTTTAAAATGCCTATCGGAAACTACATCTTAAATGCCTATCAGCACCTATATTTGAAATGCCAATCGGCAACCATATCTGGAATGCCTATCGGCACCTATATTTGAAATGCCTATCGGCTTCTATATCTGAAATGCCTATCGGCACCTATTTTTAAAATGCCAATCGGCAACTATATCTGAAATGCCTATCGGCACCTATATCTGAAATGCCTATCGACACCTATATCTGAAATGCCTATCGACACCTATATCTGAAATGCCTATCGACACCTATATCTGAAATGCCTATCGACACGTATATCTGAAATGCCTATCGACACCTATATCTGAAATGCCTATCGACACCTATATCTGAAATGCCTATCGACACCTATTTTTGAAATGCCTATCGGAAACTACATCTGAAATGCCTATCAGCACCTATATTTGAAATGCCAATCGGCAACCATATCTGGAATGCCTATCGGCACCTACATTTGAAATGCCTATCGGCTTCTATATCTGAAATGCCTATCGGCACCTATTTTTAAAATGCCAATCGGCAACTATATCTGAAATGCCTATCGGCACCTATATCTGAAATGCCTATCGACACCTATATCTGAAATGCCTATCGACACCTATTTTTGAAATGCCTATCGGAAACTACATCTGAAATGCCTATCAGCACCTATATTTGAAATGCCTATCGGCAACCATATCTGGAATGCCTATCGGCACCTATATTTGAAATGCCTATCGGCTTCTATATCTGAAATGCCTATGGGCACCTATTTTTAAAATGCCAATCGGCAACTATATCTGAAATGCCTATCGGCAACTATATCTGAAATGCCTATCGACACCTATATCTGGAATGCCTATCGACACCTATATCTGAAATGCCTATCGACACCTATATCTGAAATGCCTATCGACACCTATGTCTGAAATGCCTATCGACACCTATATCTGAAATGCCTATCGACACCTATATCTGAAATGCCTATCGACACCTATATCTGAAATGCCTATCGACACCTATTTTTGAAATGCCTATCGGAAACTGCATCTGAAATGCCTATCAGCACCTATATTTGAAATGCCAATCGGCAACCATATCTGGAATGCCTATCGGCACCTATATTTTAAATGCCTATCGGCTTCTATATCTGAAATGCCTATCGGCACCTATTTTTAAAATGCCAATCGGCAACTATATCTGAAATGCCTATCGGCACCTATATCTGAAATGCCTATCGACACCTATATCTGAAATGCCTATCGACACCTATATCTGAAATGCCTATCGACACCTATATCTGAAATGCCTATCGACACCTATATCTGAAATGCCTATCGACACCTATATCTGAAATGCCTATCGACACCTATATCTGAAATGCCTATCGACACCTATTTTTGAAATGCCTATCGGAAACTACATCTGAAATGCCTATCAGCACCTATATTTGAAATGCTTATCGGCAAACATATCTGGAATGCCTATCGGCACCTATATTTGAAATGCCTATCGGCTTCTATATCTGAAATGCCTATCGGCACCTATTTTTAAAATGCCTATCGGCAACTATATCTAAAATGCCTATCGGCACTTATATCTGAAATGCCTATCGACACCTATATCTGAAATGCCTATCGACACCTTTATCTGAAATGCCTATCGACACCTATATCTGAAATGCCTATCGACACCTATATCTGAGATGCCTATCGACACCTATATCTGAAATGCCTATCGACACCTATATCTGAAATGCCTATCGACACCTATATCTGAAATGCCTATCGACACCTATTTTTGAAATGCCTATCAGAAACTACTTCTGAAATGCCTATCAGCACCTATATTTGAAATGCCTATCGGCAACCATATCTGGAATGCCTATCGGCACCTATATTTGAAATGCCTATCGGCTTCTATATCTGAAATGCCTATCGGCAACTATTTTTAAAATGCCAATCGGCAACTATATCTGAAATGCCTATCGGCACCTATATCTGAAATGCCTATCGACACCTATATCTGAAATGCCTATCGACACCTATATCTGAAATGCCTATCGACACCTATATCTCAAATGCCTATCGACACCTATATCTGAAATGCCTATCGACACCTATATCTGAAATGCCTATCGACACCTATATCTGAAATGCCTATCGACACCTATATCTGAAATGCCTATCGACACCTATATCTGAAATGCCTATCGACACCTATTTTTGAAATGCCTATCGGAAACTACATCTGAAATGCCTATCAGCAACTATATTTGAAATGCCTATCGGCAACCATATCTGGAATGCCTATCGGCACCTATATTTGAAATGCCTATCGGCTTCTATATCTGAAATGCCTATCGGCACCTATTTTTAAAATGCCAATCGGCAACTATATCTGAAATGCCTATCGGCACCTATATCTGAAATGCCTATCGACACCTATATCTGAAATGCCTATCGACACCTATATCTGAAATGCCTATTGACACCTATATCTGAAATGCCTATCGACACCTATATCTGAAATGCCTATCGACACCTATATCTGAAATGCCTATTGACACCTATATCTGAAATGCCTATCGACACCTATATCTGAAATGCCTATCGACACCTATTTTTGAAATGCCTATCGGAAACTACATCTGAAATGCCTATCAGCACCTATATTTGAAATGCCTATCGGCAACCATATCTGGAATGCCTATCGGCACCTATATTTAAAATGCCTATCGGCTTCTATATCTGAAATGCCTTTCGGCACCTATTTTTAAAATGTCAATCGGCAACTATATCTAAAATGCCTATCGGCACCTATATCTGAAATGCCTATCGACACCTATATCTGAAATGCCTATCGACACCTATATCTGAAATGCCTATCGACACCTATATCTGAAATGCCTATCGACACCTATTTTTGAAATGCCTATCGGAAACTACATCTGAAATGCCTATCAGCACATATATTTGAAATGCCAATCGGCAACCATATCTGGAATGCCTATCGGCACCTATATTTGAAATGCCTATCGGCTTCTATATCTGAAATGCCTATCGGCACCTATTTTTAAAATGCCAATCGGCAACTATATCTGAAATGCCTATCGGCACCTATATCTGAAATGTCTATCGACACCTATATCTGAAATGCCTATCGACACCTATATCTGAAATGCCTATCGACACCTATATCTCAAATGCCTATCGACACCTATATCTGAAATGCCTATCGACACCTATATCTGAAATGCCTATCGACACCTATATCTGAAATGCCTTTCGACACCTATATCTGAAATGCCTATCGACACCTATATCTGAAATGCCTATCGACACCTATTTTTGAAATGCCTATCGGAAACTACATCTGAAATGCCTATCAGCACCTATATTTGAAATGCCTATCGGCAACCATATCTGGAATGCCTATCGGCACCTATATTTGAAATGCCTATCGGCTTCTATATCTGAAATGCCTATCGGCACCTATTTTTAAAATGCCAATCGGCAACTATATCTGAAATGCCTATCGGCACCTATATCTGAAATGCCTATCGACACCTATATCTGAAATGCCTATCGACACCTATATCTGAAATGCCTATCGACACCTATTTTTGAAATGCCTATCGGAAACTACATCTGAAATGCCTATCAGCACCTATATTTGAAATGCCTATCGGCAACTATATCTGGAATGCCTATCGGCACCTATATTTGAAATGCCTATCGGCTTCTATATCTGAAATGCCTATCGGCACCTATTTTAAAAATGCCAATCGGCAACTATATCTGAAATGCCTATCGGCAACTATATCTGAAATGCCTATCGACACCTATATCTAAAATGCCTATCGACACCTATATCTGAAATGCCTATCGACACCTATATCTGAAATGCCTATCGACACCTATATCTGAAATGCCTATCGACACCTATATCTGAAATGCCTATCGACACCTATTTTTAAAATGCCTATCGGAAACTACATCTTAAATGCCTATCAGCACCTATATTTGAAATGCCAATCGGCAACCATATCTGGAATGCCTATCGGCACCTATATTTGAAATGCCTATCGGCTTCTATATCTGAAATGCCTATCGGCACCTATTTTTAAAATGCCAATCGGCAACTATATCTGAAATGCCTATCGGCACCTATATCTGAAATGCCTATCGACACCTATATCTGAAATGCCTATCGACACCTATATCTGAAATGCCTATCGACACCTATATCTGAAATGCCTATCGGCAACTATATCTGAAATGCCTATCGACACCTATATCTGGAATGCCTATCGACACCTATATCTGAAATGCCTATCGACACCTATATCTGAAATGCCTATCGACACCTATGTCTGAAATGCCTATCGACACCTATATCTGAAATGCCTATCGACACCTATATCTGAAATGCCTATCGACACCTATATCTGAAATGCCTATCGACACCTATTTTTGAAATGCCTATCGGAAACTGCATCTGAAATGCCTATCAGCACCTATATTTGAAATGCCAATCGGCAACCATATCTGGAATGCCTATCGGCACCTATATTTTAAATGCCTATCGGCTTCTATATCTGAAATGCCTATCGGCACCTATTTTTAAAATGCCAATCGGCAACTATATCTGAAATGCCTATCGGCACCTATATCTGAAATGCCTATCGACACCTATATCTGAAATGCCTATCGACACCTATATCTGAAATGCCTATCGACACCTATATCTGAAATGCCTATCGACACCTATATCTGAAATGCCTATCGACACCTATATCTGAAATGCCTATCGACACCTATATCTGAAATGCCTATCGACACCTATTTTTGAAATGCCTATCGGAAACTACATCTGAAATGCCTATCAGCACCTATATTTGAAATGCTTATCGGCAAACATATCTGGAATGCCTATCGGCACCTATATTTGAAATGCCTATCGGCTTCTATATCTGAAATGCCTATCGGCACCTATTTTTAAAATGCCTATCGGCAACTATACCTAAAATGCCTATCGGCACTTATATCTGAAATGCCTATCGACACCTATATCTGAAATGCCTATCGACACCTTTATCTGAAATGCCTATCGACACCTATATCTGAAATGCCTATCGACACCTATATCTGAGATGCCTATCGACACCTATATCTGAAATGCCTATCGACACCTATATCTGAAATGCCTATCGACACGTATATCTGAAATGCCTATCGACACCTATTTTTGAAATGCCTATCGGAAACTACATCTGAAATGCCTATCAGCACCTATATTTGAAATGCCAATCGGCAACCATATCTGGAATGCCTATCGGCACCTATATTTGAAATGCCTATCGGCTTCTATATCTGAAATGCCTATCGGCACCTATTTTTAAAATGCCAATCGGCAACTATATCTGAAATGCCTATCGGCACCTATATCTGAAATGCCTATAGACACCTATATCTGAAATGCCTATCGACACCTATATCTGAAATGCCTATCGACACCTATATCTCAAATGCCTATCGACACCTATATCTGAAATGCCTATCGACACCTATATCTAAAATGCCTATCGACACCTATATCTGAAATGCCTATCGACACCTATATCTGAAATGCCTATCGACACCTATATCTGAAATGCCTATCGACACCTATTTTTGAAATGCCTATCGGAAACTACATCTGAAATGCCTATCAGCAACTATATTTGAAATGCCTATCGGCAACCATATCTGGAATGCCTATCGGCACCTATATTTGAAATGCCTATCGGCTTCTATATCTGAAATGCCTATCGGCACCTATTTTTAAAATGCCAATCGGCAACTATATCTGAAATGCCTATCGGCACCTATATCTGAAATGCCTATCGACACCTATATCTGAAATGCCTATCGACACCTATATCTGAAATGCCTATCGACACGTATATCTGAAATGCCTATCGACACCTATATCTGAAATGCCTATCGACACCTATATCTGAAATGCCTATCGACACCTATATCTGAAATGCCTATCGACACCTATATCTGAAATGCCTATCGACACCTATTTTTGAAATGCCTATCGGAAACTACATCTGAAATGCCTATCAGCACCTATATTTGAAATGCCTATCGGCAACCATATCTGGAATGCCTATCGGCACCTATATTTGAAATGCCTATCGGCTTCTATATCTGAAATGCCTATCGGCACCTATTTTAAAAATGCCAATCGGAAACTATATCTGAAATGCCTATCGGCACCTATATCTGAAATGTCTATCGACACCTATATCTAAAATGCCTATCGACACCTATATCTGAAATGCCTATCGACACCTATATCTGAAATGCCTATCGACACCTATATCTGAAATGCCTATCGACACCTATATCTGAAATGCCTATCGACACCTATATCTGAAATGCCTATCGACACCTATATCTGAAATGCCTATCGACACCTATATCTGAAATGCCTATCGACACCTATTTTTGAAATGCCTATCGGAAACTACATCTGAAATGCCTATCAGCACCTATATTTGAAATGCCTATCGGCAACCATATCTGGAATGCCTATCGGCACATATATTTGAAATGCCTATCGGCTTCTATATCTGAAATGCCTATCGGCACCTATTTTTAAAATGCCAATCGGCAACTATATCTGAAATGCCTATCGGCACCTATATCTGAAATGCCTATCGACACCTATATCTGAAATGCCTATCGACACCTATATCTGAAATGCCTATCGACACCTATATCTGAAATGCCTATCGATACCTATATCTGAAATGCCTATCGACACCTATATCTGAAATGCCTATCGACACCTATATCTGAAATGCCTATCGACACCTATATCTGAAATGCCTATCGACACCTATATCTGAAATGCCTATCGACACCTATTTTTGAAATGCCTATCGGAAACTACATCTGAAATGCCTATCAGCACCTATATTTGAAATGCCTATCGGCAACCATATCTGGAATGCCTATCGGCACCTATATTTGAAATGCCTATCGGCTTCTATATCTGAAATGCCTATCGGCACCTATTTTTAAAATGCCAATCGGCAACTATATCTGAAATGCCTATCGGCACCTATATCTGAAATGCCTATCGACACCTATATCTGAAATGCCTATCGACACCTATTTCTGAAATGCCTATCGACACCTATATCTGAAATGCCTATCGACACCTATATCTGAAATGCCTATCGACACCTATATCTGAAATGCCTATCGACACCTATATCTGAAATGCCTATCGACACCTATATCTGAAATGCCTATCGACACCTATTTTTGAAATGCCTATCGGAAACTACATCTGAAATGCCTATCAGCACCTATATTTGAAATGCCTATCGGCAACCATATCTGGAATGCCTATCGGCACCTATATTTGAAATGCCTATCGGCTTCTATATCTGAAATGCCTATCGGCACCTATTTTAAAAATGCTAATCGGCAACTATATCTGAAATGCCTATCGGCACCTATATCTGAAATGCCTATCGACACCTATATCTAAAATGCCTATCGACACCTATATCTGAAATGCCTATCGATACCTATATCTGAAATGCCTATCGACACCTATATCTGAAATGCCTATCGACACCTATATCTGAAATGCCTATCGACACCTATATCTGAAATGCCTATCGACACCTATATCTGAAATGCCTATCGACACCTATTTTTGAAATGCCTATCGGAAACTACATCTGAAATGCCTATCAGCACCTATATTTGAAATGCCTATCGGCAACCATATCTGGAATGCCTATCGGCACCTATATTTGAAATGCCTATCGGCTTCTATATCTGAAATGCCTATCGGCACCTATTTTTAAAATGCCAATCGGCAACTATATCTGAAATGCCTATCGGCACCTATATCTGAAATGCCTATCGACACCTATATCTGAAATGCCTATCGACTCCTATTTCTGAAATGCCTATCGACACCTATATCTGAAATGCCTATCGACACCTATATCTGAAATGCCTATCGACACCTATATCTGAAATGCCTATCGACACCTATATCTGAAATGCCTATCGACACCTATATCTGAAATGCCTATCGACAGCTATATCTGAAATGCCTATCGACACCTATTTTTGAAATGCCTATCGGAAACTACATCTGAAATGCCTATCAGCACCTATATTTGAAATGCCTATCGGCAACCATATCTGGAATGCCTATCGGCACCTATATTTGAAATGCCTATCGGCTTCTATATCTGAAATGCCTATCAGCACCTATTTTTAAAATGCCAATCGGCAACTATATCTGAAATGCCTATCGGCACCTATATCTGAAATGCTTATCGACACCTATATCTGAAATGCCTATCGACACCTATATCTGAAATGCCTATCGACACCTATATCTGAAATGCCTATCGACACTTATATCTGAAATGCCTATCGACACCTATATCTGAAATGCCTATCGACACCTATATCTGAAATGCCTATCGACACCTATATCTGAAATGCCTATCGACACCTATTTTTGAAATGCCTATCGGAAACTACATCTGAAATGCCTATCAGCACCTATATTTGAAATGCCTATCGGCAACCATATCTGGAATGCCTATCGGCACCTATATTTGCAACGCCTATCGGCTTCTATATCTGAAATGCCTATCGGCACCTATTTTTAAAATGCCAATCGGCAACTATATCTGCAATGCCTATCGGCACCTATATCTGAAATGCCTATCGACACCTATATCTGAAATTCCTATCGACACCTATATCTGAAATGCCTATCGACACCTATATCTGAAATGCCTAACGACACCAATATCTGAAATGCCTATCGACATCTATATCTGAAATGCCTATCGACACCTATTTTTGAAATGCCTATCGGAAACTACATCTGAAATGCCTATCAGCACCTATATTTGAAATGCCTATCGGCAACCATATCTGGAATGCCTGTCGGCACCTATATTTGAAATGCCTATCGGCTTCTATATCTGAAATGCCTATCGGCACCTATTTTTAAAATGCCAATCGGCAACTATATCTGAAATGCCTATCGGCACCTATATCTGAAATGCCTATCGACACCTATATCTGAAATGCCTATCGACACCTATATCTGAAATGCCTATCGACACCTATATCTGAAATGCCTATCGACACCTATATCTGAAATGCCTATCGACACCTATATCTGAAATGCCTATTGACACCTATATCTGAAATGCCTATCGACACCTATATCTGAAATGCCTATCGACACCTATTTTTGAAATGCCTATCGGAAACTACATCTGAAATGCCTATCAGCACCTATATTTGAAATGCCTATCGGCAACCATATCTGGAATGCCTATCGGCACCTATATTTAAAATGCCTATCGGCTTCTATATCTGAAATGCCTTTCGGCACCTATTTTTAAAATGTCAATCGGCAACTATATCTAAAATGCCTATCGGCACCTATATCTGAAATGCCTATCGACACCTATATCTGAAATGCCTATCGACACCTATATCTGAAATGCCTATCGACACCTATATCTGAAATGCCTATCGACACCTATATCTGAAATGCCTATCGACACCTATTTTTGAAATGCCTATCGGAAACTACATCTGAAATGCCTATCAGCACCTATATTTGAAATGCCAATCGGCAACCATATCTGGAATGCCTATCGGCACCTATATTTGAAATGCCTATCGGCTTCTATATCTGAAATGCCTATCGGCACCTATTTTTAAAATGCCAATCGGCAACTATATCTGAAATGCCTATCGGCACCTATATCTGAAATGCCTATCGACACCTATATCTGAAATGCCTATCGACACCTATATCTGAAATGCCTATCGACACCTATATCTCAAATGCCTATCGACACCTATATCTGAAATGCCTATCGACACCTATATCTGAAATGCCTATCGACACCTATATCTGAAATGCCTTTCGACACCTATATCTGAAATGCCTATCGACACCTATATCTGAAATGCCTATCGACACCTATTTTTGAAATGCCTATCGGAAACTACATCTGAAATGCCTATCAGCACCTATATTTGAAATGCCTATCGGCAACCATATCTGGAATGCCTATCGGCACCTATATTTGAAATGCCTATCGGCTTCTATATCTGAAATGCCTATCGGCACCTATTTTTAAAATGCCAATCGGCAACTATATCTGAAATGCCTATCGGCACCTATATCTGAAATGCCTATCGACACCTATATCTGAAATGCCTATCGACACCTATATCTGAAATGCCTATCGACACCTATTTTTGAAATGCCTATCGGAAACTACATCTGAAATGCCTATCAGCACCTATATTTGAAATGCCTATCGGCAACTATATCTGGAATGCCTATCGGCACCTATATTTGAAATGCCTATCGGCTTCTATATCTGAAATGCCTATCGGCACCTATTTTAAAAATGCCAATCGGCAACTATATCTGAAATGCCTATCGGCAACTATATCTGAAATGCCTATCGACACCTATATCTAAAATGCCTATCGACACCTATATCTGAAATGCCTATCGACACCTATATCTGAAATGCCTATCGACACCTATATCTGAAATGCCTATCGACACCTATATCTGAAATGCCTATCGACACCTATTTTTAAAATGCCTATCGGAAACTACATCTTAAATGCCTATCAGCACCTATATTTGAAATGCCAATCGGCAACCATATCTGGAATGCCTATCGGCACCTATATTTGAAATGCCTATCGGCTTCTATATCTGAAATGCCTATCGGCACCTATTTTTAAAATGCCAATCGGCAACTATATCTGAAATGCCTATCGGCACCTATATCTGAAATGCCTATCGACACCTATATCTGAAATGCCTATCGACACCTATATCTGAAATGCCTATCGACACCTATATCTGAAATGCCTATCGGCAACTATATCTGAAATGCCTATCGACACCTATATCTGGAATGCCTATCGACACCTATATCTGAAATGCCTATCGACACCTATATCTGAAATGCCTATCGACACCTATGTCTGAAATGCCTATCGACACCTATATCTGAAATGCCTATCGACACCTATATCTGAAATGCCTATCGACACCTATATCTGAAATGCCTATCGACACCTATTTTTGAAATGCCTATCGGAAACTGCATCTGAAATGCCTATCAGCACCTATATTTGAAATGCCAATCGGCAACCATATCTGGAATGCCTATCGGCACCTATATTTTAAATGCCTATCGGCTTCTATATCTGAAATGCCTATCGGCACCTATTTTTAAAATGCCAATCGGCAACTATATCTGAAATGCCTATCGGCACCTATATCTGAAATGCCTATCGACACCTATATCTGAAATGCCTATCGACACCTATATCTGAAATGCCTATCGACACCTATATCTGAAATGCCTATCGACACCTATATCTGAAATGCCTATCGACACCTATATCTGAAATGCCTATCGACACCTATATCTGAAATGCCTATCGACACCTATTTTTGAAATGCCTATCGGAAACTACATCTGAAATGCCTATCAGCACCTATATTTGAAATGCTTATCGGCAAACATATCTGGAATGCCTATCGGCACCTATATTTGAAATGCCTATCGGCTTCTATATCTGAAATGCCTATCGGCACCTATTTTTAAAATGCCTATCGGCAACTATACCTAAAATGCCTATCGGCACTTATATCTGAAATGCCTATCGACACCTATATCTGAAATGCCTATCGACACCTTTATCTGAAATGCCTATCGACACCTATATCTGAAATGCCTATCGACACCTATATCTGAGATGCCTATCGACACCTATATCTGAAATGCCTATCGACACCTATATCTGAAATGCCTATCGACACGTATATCTGAAATGCCTATCGACACCTATTTTTGAAATGCCTATCGGAAACTACATCTGAAATGCCTATCAGCACCTATATTTGAAATGCCAATCGGCAACCATATCTGGAATGCCTATCGGCACCTATATTTGAAATGCCTATCGGCTTCTATATCTGAAATGCCTATCGGCACCTATTTTTAAAATGCCAATCGGCAACTATATCTGAAATGCCTATCGGCACCTATATCTGAAATGCCTATAGACACCTATATCTGAAATGCCTATCGACACCTATATCTGAAATGCCTATCGACACCTATATCTCAAATGCCTATCGACACCTATATCTGAAATGCCTATCGACACCTATATCTAAAATGCCTATCGACACCTATATCTGAAATGCCTATCGACACCTATATCTGAAATGCCTATCGACACCTATATCTGAAATGCCTATCGACACCTATTTTTGAAATGCCTATCGGAAACTACATCTGAAATGCCTATCAGCAACTATATTTGAAATGCCTATCGGCAACCATATCTGGAATGCCTATCGGCACCTATATTTGAAATGCCTATCGGCTTCTATATCTGAAATGCCTATCGGCACCTATTTTTAAAATGCCAATCGGCAACTATATCTGAAATGCCTATCGGCACCTATATCTGAAATGCCTATCGACACCTATATCTGAAATGCCTATCGACACCTATATCTGAAATGCCTATCGACACGTATATCTGAAATGCCTATCGACACCTATATCTGAAATGCCTATCGACACCTATATCTGAAATGCCTATCGACACCTATATCTGAAATGCCTATCGACACCTATATCTGAAATGCCTATCGACACCTATTTTTGAAATGCCTATCGGAAACTACATCTGAAATGCCTATCAGCACCTATATTTGAAATGCCTATCGGCAACCATATCTGGAATGCCTATCGGCACCTATATTTGAAATGCCTATCGGCTTCTATATCTGAAATGCCTATCGGCACCTATTTTAAAAATGCCAATCGGAAACTATATCTGAAATGCCTATCGGCACCTATATCTGAAATGTCTATCGACACCTATATCTAAAATGCCTATCGACACCTATATCTGAAATGCCTATCGACACCTATATCTGAAATGCCTATCGACACCTATATCTGAAATGCCTATCGACACCTATATCTGAAATGCCTATCGACACCTATATCTGAAATGCCTATCGACACCTATATCTGAAATGCCTATCGACACCTATATCTGAAATGCCTATCGACACCTATTTTTGAAATGCCTATCGGAAACTACATCTGAAATGCCTATCAGCACCTATATTTGAAATGCCTATCGGCAACCATATCTGGAATGCCTATCGGCACATATATTTGAAATGCCTATCGGCTTCTATATCTGAAATGCCTATCGGCACCTATTTTTAAAATGCCAATCGGCAA
This sequence comes from Venustoraphidia nigricollis, assembly GCA_034508555.1. Classification (NCBI taxonomy): domain Eukaryota; kingdom Metazoa; phylum Arthropoda; class Insecta; order Raphidioptera; family Raphidiidae; genus Venustoraphidia; species Venustoraphidia nigricollis. The sequence goes on along the minus strand of JAVRKA010001112.1, from coordinate 2,454 downwards.
CTATATCTGAAATGCCTATCGGCACCTATATCTGAAATGCCTATCGACACCTATATCTGAAATGCCTATCGACACCTATATCTGAAATGCCTATCGACACCTATATCTGAAATGCCTATCGATACCTATATCTGAAATGCCTATCGACACCTATATCTGAAATGCCTATCGACACCTATATCTGAAATGCCTATCGACACCTATATCTGAAATGCCTATCGACACCTATATCTGAAATGCCTATCGACACCTATTTTTGAAATGCCTATCGGAAACTACATCTGAAATGCCTATCAGCACCTATATTTGAAATGCCTATCGGCAACCATATCTGGAATGCCTATCGGCACCTATATTTGAAATGCCTATCGGCTTCTATATCTGAAATGCCTATCGGCACCTATTTTTAAAATGCCAATCGGCAACTATATCTGAAATGCCTATCGGCACCTATATCTGAAATGCCTATCGACACCTATATCTGAAATGCCTATCGACACCTATTTCTGAAATGCCTATCGACACCTATATCTGAAATGCCTATCGACACCTATATCTGAAATGCCTATCGACACCTATATCTGAAATGCCTATCGACACCTATATCTGAAATGCCTATCGACACCTATATCTGAAATGCCTATCGACACCTATTTTTGAAATGCCTATCGGAAACTACATCTGAAATGCCTATCAGCACCTATATTTGAAATGCCTATCGGCAACCATATCTGGAATGCCTATCGGCACCTATATTTGAAATGCCTATCGGCTTCTATATCTGAAATGCCTATCGGCACCTATTTTAAAAATGCTAATCGGCAACTATATCTGAAATGCCTATCGGCACCTATATCTGAAATGCCTATCGACACCTATATCTAAAATGCCTATCGACACCTATATCTGAAATGCCTATCGATACCTATATCTGAAATGCCTATCGACACCTATATCTGAAATGCCTATCGACACCTATATCTGAAATGCCTATCGACACCTATATCTGAAATGCCTATCGACACCTATATCTGAAATGCCTATCGACACCTATTTTTGAAATGCCTATCGGAAACTACATCTGAAATGCCTATCAGCACCTATATTTGAAATGCCTATCGGCAACCATATCTGGAATGCCTATCGGCACCTATATTTGAAATGCCTATCGGCTTCTATATCTGAAATGCCTATCGGCACCTATTTTTAAAATGCCAATCGGCAACTATATCTGAAATGCCTATCGGCACCTATATCTGAAATGCCTATCGACACCTATATCTGAAATGCCTATCGACTCCTATTTCTGAAATGCCTATCGACACCTATATCTGAAATGCCTATCGACACCTATATCTGAAATGCCTATCGACACCTATATCTGAAATGCCTATCGACACCTATATCTGAAATGCCTATCGACACCTATATCTGAAATGCCTATCGACAGCTATATCTGAAATGCCTATCGACACCTATTTTTGAAATGCCTATCGGAAACTACATCTGAAATGCCTATCAGCACCTATATTTGAAATGCCTATCGGCAACCATATCTGGAATGCCTATCGGCACCTATATTTGAAATGCCTATCGGCTTCTATATCTGAAATGCCTATCAGCACCTATTTTTAAAATGCCAATCGGCAACTATATCTGAAATGCCTATCGGCACCTATATCTGAAATGCTTATCGACACCTATATCTGAAATGCCTATCGACACCTATATCTGAAATGCCTATCGACACCTATATCTGAAATGCCTATCGACACTTATATCTGAAATGCCTATCGACACCTATATCTGAAATGCCTATCGACACCTATATCTGAAATGCCTATCGACACCTATATCTGAAATGCCTATCGACACCTATTTTTGAAATGCCTATCGGAAACTACATCTGAAATGCCTATCAGCACCTATATTTGAAATGCCTATCGGCAACCATATCTGGAATGCCTATCGGCACCTATATTTGCAACGCCTATCGGCTTCTATATCTGAAATGCCTATCGGCACCTATTTTTAAAATGCCAATCGGCAACTATATCTGCAATGCCTATCGGCACCTATATCTGAAATGCCTATCGACACCTATATCTGAAATTCCTATCGACACCTATATCTGAAATGCCTATCGACACCTATATCTGAAATGCCTAACGACACCAATATCTGAAATGCCTATCGACATCTATATCTGAAATGCCTATCGACACCTATTTTTGAAATGCCTATCGGAAACTACATCTGAAATGCCTATCAGCACCTATATTTGAAATGCCTATCGGCAACCATATCTGGAATGCCTGTCGGCACCTATATTTGAAATGCCTATCGGCTTCTATATCTGAAATGCCTATCGGCACCTATTTTTAAAATGCCAATCGGCAACTATATCTGAAATGCCTATCGGCACCTATATCTGAAATGCCTATCGACACCTAT
>JAVRKA010001111.1:0-26257 GCA_034508555.1 Venustoraphidia nigricollis | reverse complement strand
AATGCCTATCGGCACCTATATCTGAAATGCCTATCGGCACCTATTTTTGAAATGCCTATCGGAAACTACATCTGAAATGCCTATCAGCACCTATATTTGAAATGCCTATCGGCAACCATATCTGAAATGCCTATCGACACCTATATTTGAAATACCTATCGGCTTCTATATCTGAAATGCCTATCGGTACCTATTTTTAAAATGCCAATCGGTAACTATATCTGAAATGCCTATCGGCACCTATATCTGAAATGCCTATCGGCACCATTTTTTGAAATGCCTATCGGAAACTACATCCGGAATGCCTATCAGCACCTATATTTGAAATGCCTATCGGCAACCATATCTGGAATGCCTATCGGCACCTATATTTTAAATGCCTATCGGCTTCTATATCTGAAATGCCTATCGACACCAATTTTTGAAATGCCTATCGGAAACTACTTCTGAAATGCCTATCAGCACCTATATTTGAAATGCCTATCGGCAACCATATCTAAAATGCCTATCGACACCTATATTTGAAATACCTATCGGCTTCTATATCTGAAATGCCTATCGGTACCTATTTTTAAAATGCCAATCGGTAACTATATCTGAAATGCCTATCGGCACCTATATCTGAAATGCCTATCGACACCAATTTTTTAAATGCCTATCGGAAACTACATCTGAAATGCCTATCAGCACCTATATTTGAAATGCCTATCGGCAACCATATCTGGAATGCTCATCGGCACCTATATTTGAAATGCCTATCGGCTTATATATCTGAAATGCCTATCGGCACCTATTTTTAAAATGCCAATCGGCAACTATATCTGAAATGCCTATCGGCACCTATATCTGAAATGCCTATCGGCACCTATTTTTGAAATGCCTATCGGAAACTACATCTGAAATGCCTATCAGCACCTATATTTGAAATGCTTATCGGCAACCATATCTAAAATGCCTATCGACACCTATATTTTAAATCCCTATCGGCTTCTATATCTGAAATGCCTATCAGCACCTATATTTGAAATGCCTATCGGCAATCATATCTGAAATGCCTATCGACACCTATATTTGAAATACCTATCGGCTTCTATATCTGAAATGCCTATCGGCACCTATTTTTAAAATGCCAATCGGCAACTATATCTGAAATGCCTATCGGCACCTATATCTGAAATGCCTATCGGCACCAATTTTTGAAATGCCTATCGGAAACTACATCTGAAATGCCTATCAGCACCTATATTTGAAATGCCTATCGGCAACCATATCTGGTATGCCTATCGGCACCTATATTTGAATAGCCTATCGGCTTCTATATCTGAAATACCGATCGGCGCCTATTTCTAAAATGCCAATCGGCAACTATATCTGAAGTGCCTATCGGCACCTATATCTGAAATGCCTATCGGCACCTATTTTTGAAATGCCTATCGAAAACTACATCTGAAATGCCTATCAGCACCTATATTTGAAATGCGTATCGGCAACCACATCAGAAATGCCTATCGGCACCTATATCTGAAATGCCTTTCGGCATTTATATCTGAAATGCCGGTCGACACCTATATTTGAAATGCTTATCGGCACATATATTTTAAATGCCTATCGGCAACTATATCTGATATGCCTATCGGCACCTATATCTGAAATGCCTATCGGCACCTATTTTTGAAATGCCTATCGGAAACTACATCTAAAATGCCTATCGGCACCTATTTTTAAAATGCCAATCGGTAAAGATATCTAAAATGCCTATCGGCACCTATATCTGAAATGCCTATCGGAACCTATTTTTGAAATGCCTATCGGAAACTACATCTGAAATGACTATCAGCACCTATATTTGAAATGCCTATCGGCAACCATATATGAAATGCCTACCCACACCTATATTTGAAATACCTATCGGCTTCTATATCTGAAATGCCTATCGGCACCTATTTTTAAAATGCAAATCGGCAACTATATCTGAAATGCCTATCGGCACCTATATCTGAAATGCCTATCGGTACCTATTTTTGAAATGCCTATCGGAAACTACATCAGAAATGATTATCAGCGCTTATATTTGATATGCCTATCGGCAACCATATCTGGAATGCCTATCGGCACCTATATTTGAAATGCCTATCGGCTTCTATATCTGAAATGCCTATCGGCACCTATTTTTAAAATGCCAATCGGCAACTATATCTGAAATGCCTAACGGCACCTATATCTGAAATGCCTATCGGCACATATTTTTGAAATGCCGATCGGAAACTACATCTGAAATGCCTATCAGGACCTATATTTGAAATGCCTATCGGCAACCATATCTGAAATGCCTATCGACACCTATATTTGAAATACCTATCGGCTTCTATATCTAAAATGCCTATCGGCACCTATTTTTAAAATGCCAATAGGTAACTATATCTGAATTGCCTATCGGCACCTATATCTGAAATGCCTAACGGCACCATTTTTTGAAATGTCTACCGGAAACAACATCCGGAATGCCTATCAGCACCTATATTTGAAATGCCTATCGGCAACCATATCTGGAATGCCTATCGGCACCTATATTTGAAATGCCTATCGGCTTCTATATCTGAAATGCCTATCGACACCTATTTTTAAAATGCCAATCGGCAACTATATCTGAAATGCCTATTGGCACCTGTATCTGAAATGCCTATTGGCACCTATTTTTGAAATGCCTATCGGAAACTACATCTGAAATGCCTATCGGCACCTATATTTGAAATGCTTAACGGCAACCATATCTGAAATGCCTATCGACACCTATATTTGAAATCCCTATCGGCTTCTATATCTGAAATGCCTATCGGCACCTATTTTTAAAATGCCAATCGGCAACTATATCTGAAATGCCTATCGGCACCTATATCTGAAATGCCTATCGGCACCTATTTTTGAAATGCCTATCGGAAACTACATCTGAAATGCCTATCAGCACCTATATTTGAAATGCCTATCGGCAACCATATCTGGAATGCCTATCGGCGCCTATATTTGAAATGCCTATCGGCTTCTATATCTGAAATGCCTATCGGAAACTACATCTGAAATGCCTATCAGCACCTATATTTGAAATGCCTATCGGCAACCATATCTGGAATGCCTATCGGCACCTATTTTTAAAATGCCAATCGGCATTTATATCTGAAGTGCCTATCGGCACCTATATCTGAAATGCCTATCGGCACCAATTTTTGAAATGCGTATCGAAAACTATATCTGAAATGCCTATTAGCACCTATATTTGTAATGCCTATCGGCAACCACATCAGAAATGCCTATCGGCACCTATATCTGAAATGCCTATCGGCACCTATTTTTGAAATGCCAATCTTTAAGTATATCTGAAATGCCTATCGGCACCTATATCTAAAATGCCTATCGGAACCTTTTTTTGAAATGCCTATCGGAAACTACATCTGAAATGACTATCAGCACCTATATTTGAAATGCCTATCGGCAACCATATCTGGAATGCCTATCGGTACCTATATTTGAAATGCCTATCGGCTTCTATATCTGAAATGCCTATCGGCACCTCTTTTTAAAATACCAATCGGCAACTATATCTGAAATGCCTATCGGCTTCTATATCTGAAATGCCTATCGGCACCAATTTTTAAAATGCCAATCGGCAACTATATCTGAAATGCTTATCGGCACCTATATCTGAAATGCCTATCGGCATATATTTTTGAAATGCCTTTCGGAAACTACATCTGAAATGCCTATCTGCTCCTATATTTGAAATGCCTATCGGCAACCATATCTGGAATGCCTATCGACACCTATATTTGAAATACCTATCGGCTTCTATATTTGAAATGCCTATCGGCACCTGTTTTTAAAATGCCAATCGGCAACTATATCTGAAATGCCTAACGGCACCTATATCCGAAATGCCTATCGGCATCAATTTTTGAAATGCCTATCGGAAACTACATCTAAAATGCCTATCAGCACCTATATTTGAAATGCCCATCGGCAACTATATCTGCAATGCCTATCGGCACCTATATTTGAAATGCCTATCGGCTTCTATATCTGAAATGCCTATCGGCACCTATTTTTTAAATGCCAATTGGCAACTATATCTGAAATGACTATAGGCACCTATATCTGAAATGCCTATCGGCACCTATTTTTGAAATGCCTTTCGAAAACTACATCTGAAATGCCTATCAGCACCTATATTTGAAATGCCTATCGGAAACCATATCTGAAATGCCTATCGACACCTATATTTGAAATACCTATCGGCTTCTATATCTGAAATGCCTATCGGTACCTATTTTTAAATTGCCTATCGGAAACTACATCTGAAATGCCTATCAGCACCTATATTTGAAATGCTTATCGGCAACCATATCTGAAATGCCTATCGACACCTATATTTAAAATCCCTATCGGCTTCTATATCTGAAATGCCTATCGGCACCTATTTTTAAAATGCCAATCGGCAACTATATCTGAAATGCCTATCGGCACCTATATCTGAAATGCCTATCGACACCTATTTTTAAAATGCCAATTGACAACTATATCTGAAATGCCTATCGGCACCTATATCTGAAATGCCTATCGGCACCAATTTTTGAAATGCCGATCGGAAACTACATCTGAAATGCCTATCAGCACCTATATTTAAAATGCCTATCGGCAACCATATCTGGAATGCTCATCGGCACCTATATTTGAAATGCCTATCGGCTTATATATCTGAAATGCCTATCGGCACCTATTTTTAAAATGCCAATCGGCAACTATATCTGAAATGCCTATCGGCACCTATATCTGAAATGCTTATCGGCACCTATTTTTGAAATGCCGATCGGAAACTACATCTGAAATGCCTATCAGCAACTATATTTGAAATGCCTATCGGCAATCATATCTGAAATGCCTATCGACACCTATATTTGAAATACCTATCGGCTTCTATATCTGAAATGCCTATCGGCACCTATTTTTAAAATGCCAATCGGCAACTATATCTGAAATGACTATCGGCACCTTTATCTGAAATGCCTATCGGCACCAATTTTTGAAATGCCTATCGGAAACTACATCTGAAATGCCAATCAGCACCTACATTTGAAATGTCTATCGGCAACCATATCTGGAATGCCTATCGGCACCTATATTTGAAATGCCTATCGGCTTCTATATCTGAAATGCCTATCGGCACCTATTTTTAAAATGCCAATCGGCAACTATATCTGAAATGCCTATCGGCACCTATATCTGAAATGCCTATCGGCACCTTTTTTTGAAATGCCTATCGGAAACTACATCTGAAATGCCTATCAGCACCTATATTTGAAATGCCTATCGGCAACCATATCTGGAATGCCTATCGGCGCCTATATTTGAAATGCCTATCGGCTTCTATATCTGAAATACCTATTGGCGCCTATTTTTAAAATGCCAATGGGCAACTATATCTGAAGTGCCTATCGGCACCTATATCTCAAATGCCTATCGGGACCTATTTTTGAAATGCCTATCGAAAACTACATCTGAAATGCCTATCAGCACCTATATTTGAAATGCCTATCGGCAACCATATCTGGAATGCCTATCGGCGCCTATATTTGGAATGCCTATCAGGTTCTATATCTAAAATGCCTATCGGCACTTATTTTTAAAATGCCAATCGGCAACTATATCTGAAGTGCCTATCGGCACCTATATCTCAAATGCCTATCGGCACCTATTTTTGAAATGCCTATCGAAAACTACATCTGAAATGCCTATCAGCCATTATATTTGAAATGCCTATCGGCAACCACATCAGAAATGCCTATCGGCACCTATATCTGAAATGCCCTACGGCATTTATATCTGAAATGCCGATCGACACCTATATTTGAAATGCCTATCGGGACCTATATTTTAAATGCCTATCGGCAACTATATCTGATATGCCTATCGGCACCTATATCTGAAATGCCTATCGGCACCTATTTTTGAAATGCCTATCGGAAACTACATCTTAAATGCCTATCGGCACCTATTTTTAAAATGCCAATCGGAAAGTATATCTGAAATGCCTATCGGCACCTATAATTGAAATGCCTATCGGAACCTATTTTTGAAATGCCTATCGGAAACAACATCTGAAATGACTATCAGCACCTATATTTGAAATGCCTATCGGCAACCATATCTGAAATGCCTATCCACACCTGTATTTGAAATACCTATCGGCTTCTATATCTAAAATGCCTATTGGCACCTATTTTTAAAATGCCAATCGGCAACTATATCTGAAATGACAATCGGCACCTATATCTGAAATGCCTATCGGCACCAACTTTTGAAATGCCTATCGGAAACTCCATCTGAAATGCCTATCAGCACCTATATTTGAAATGCCTATCGGGTTCTATATCTGAAATGCTTATCGACACCTATTTTTAAAATGCCAATTGGCAACTATATCTGAAATGCCTATCGGCACCTATATCTGAAATGCCTATCGGTACATATTTTTGAAATGCCTATCGGAAACTACATCTGAAATGATTATCAGCACTTATATTTGAAATGCCTATCGGCAGTCATATCTGGAATGCCCATCGGCACCTATATTTGAAATGCCTATAGGCTTCTATATCTGAAATGCCTATCGACACCTATTTTTAAAATACCAATCGGCAACTATATCTGAAATGCCTATCGGCACCTATATCTGAAATGCCTATCGGCATATATTTTTGAAATGCCTTTCGGAAACTACATCTTAAATGCCTATCTGCTCCTATATTTGAAATGCCTATCGGCAACCATATCTGAAATGCCTATCGACACCTATATTTGAAATACCTATCGGCTTCTATATCTGAAATGCCTATCGACACCTGTTTTTAAAATGCCAATCGGCAACTATATCTGAAATGCCTATCGGCACCTATATCCGAAATGCCTATCGGCAACAATTTTTGAAATGCCTATCGGAAACTACATCTAAAATGCCTATCAGCACCTATATTTGAAATGCCTATCGGCAACTATATCTGCAATGCCTATCGGCACCTATATTTGAAATGCCTATCGGCTTCTATATCTGAAATGCCTATCGGCACCTATTTTTTAAATGCCAATTGACAACTATATCTGAAATGACTATCGGCACCTATATCTGAAATGCCTATCGGCACCTATTTTTGAAATGCCTATCGAAAACTACATCTGAAATGCCTATCAGCACCTATATTTAAAATGCCTATCGGAAACTACATCTGAAAAGCCTATCTGCTCCTATATTTGAAATGCCTTTCGGCAACCATATCTGGAATGCCTATCGGCACCTATATTTGAAATGCCTATCGGCTTCTATATCTGAAATGCCTATCGGCACCTATTTTTAAAATGCCAATCGGCAACTATATCTGAAATGCCTATCGGCACCTATTTTTGAAATGCCTATCGGAAACTACATCTGAAATGCCTATCAGCACCTATATTTGAAATGCCAATCGGCAACCATATCTGGAATGCTCATCGGCACCTATATTTGAAATGCCTATCGGCTTATATATCTGCAATGCCTATCGGCACCTATTTGTAAAATGCCAATCGGCAACTATATCTGAAATGCCTATCGGCAACTATATCTGAAATGCATATCGGCACCTATTTTTGAAATGCCTATGATAAACTACATCTGAAATGCCTATCAGCACCTATATTTGAAATGCTTATCGGCAACCATATCTGAAATGCCTATCGACACCTATATTTAAAATCCCTATCGGCTTCTATATCTGAAATGCCTATCTGCACCTATTTTTAAAATGCCAATCGGCAACTATATCTGAAATGCCTATCGGCACCTATATCTGAAATGCCTATCGGCACCAATTTTTGAAATGCCTATCGGAAACTACATCTAAAATGCCTATCAGCACCTATATTTGAAATGCCTATCGGCAACCATATCTGAAATGCTCATTGGCACCTATATTTGAAATGCCTATCGGCTTATATATCTGAAATGCCTATCGGCACCTATTTTTAAAATGCCAATCGGCAACTATATCTGAAATGCCTATCGGCACCTATATCTGAAATGCCTATCGGCACCTATGTTTAAAATGCCTATCGGAAACTACATCTGAAATGCTTATCAGCAGCTATATTTGAAATGCCTATCGGCAATCATATCTGAAATGCCTATCGACACCTATATTTGAAATACCTATCGGCTTCTATATCTGAAATGCCTATCGGCACCTATTTTTAAAATGCCAATCGGTAACTATATCTGAAATGCCTATCGGCACCTATATCTGAAATGCCTATCGGCACCATTTTTTGAAATGCCTATCGGAAACTACATCCGGAATGCCTATCAGCACCTATATTTGAAATGCCTATCGGCAACCATATCTGGAATGCCTATCGGCACCTATATTTGAAATGCCTATCGGCTTCTATATCTGAAATGCCTATCGACACCAGTTTTTGAAATGCCTATCGAAAACTAAATCTGAAATGCCTATCAGCACCTATATTTGAAATGCCTAACGGCAACCATATCTGGAATGCTCATCGGCACCTATATTTGAAATGCCTATCGGCTTATATATCTGAAATGCCTATCGGCATCTATTTGTAAAATGCCAATCGGCAACTATATCTGAAATGCCTATCGGCAACTTTATCTGAAATGCATATCGGCACCAATTTTTGAAATGCCTCTCGGAAACTACATCTGAAATGCCTATCAGCACCTATATTTGAAATGCTTATCGGCAACCATATCTGAAATGCCTATCGACACCTATATTTAAAATCCCTATCGGCTTCTATATCTGAAATGCCTATCGGCACCTATTTTTAAAATGCCAATCGGCAACTATATCTGAAATACCTATCGGCACCTATATCTGAAATGCCTATCGGCACCAATTTTTGAAATGCCGATCGGAAACTACATCTGAAATGCCTATCAGCACCTATATTTAAAATGCCTATCGGCAACCATATCTGGAATGCTCATCGGCACCTATATTTGAAATGCCTATCGGCTTATATATCTGAAATGCCTATCAGCACCTATTTTTAAAATGCAAATCGGCAACTATATCTGAAATGCCTATCGGCACCTATATCTGAAATGCCTATCGGCACCTATTTTTGAAATGCCTATCGGAAACTACATCTGAAATGCCTATCAGCACCTATATTTGAAATGCCTATCGGCAATCATATCTGAAATGCCTATCGACACCTATATTTGAAATACCTATCGGCTTCTATATCTGAAATGCCTATCGGCACCTATTTTTAAAATGCCAATCGGCAACTATATCTGAAATGCCTATCGGCACCTATATCTGAAATGCCTATCGGCACCAATTTTTGAAATGCCTATCGGAAACTACATCTGAAATGCCTATCAGCACCTATATTTGAAATGCCTATCGGCAACCATATCTGGAATGCCTATCGGCACCTATATTTGAAATGCCTATCGGCTTCTATATCTGAAATGCCTATCGGCACCTATTTTTAAAATGCCAATCGGCAACTATATCTGAAATGCCTATCAGCACCTATATCTGAAATGCCTATCGGCACCTATTTTTGAAATGCCTATCGGAAACTACATCTGAAATGCCTATCAGCACCTATATTTGAAATGCCTATCGGCAACCATATCTGGAATGCCTATCGGCGCCTATATTTGAAATGCCTATCGGCTTCTATATCTGAAATACCTATTGGCGCCTATTTTTAAAATGCCAATGGGCAACTATATCTGAAGTGCCTATCGGCACCTATATCTCAAATGCCTATCGAAAACTACATCTGAAATGCCTATCAGCACCTATATTTGAAATGCCTATCGGCAACCATATCTGGAATGCCTATCGGCGCCTATATTTGGAATGCCTATCAGGTTCTATATCTAAAATGCCTATCGGCACTTATTTTTAAAATGCCAATCGGCAACTATATCTGAAGTGCCTATCGGCACCTATATCTCAAATGCCTATCGGCACCTATTTTTGAAATGCCTATCAAAAACTACATCTGATATGCCTATCAGCATTTATATTTGAAATGCCTATCGGCAACCACATCAGAAATGCCTATCGGCACCTATATCTGAAATGCCCCACGGCATTTATATCTGAAATGCCGATCGACACCTATATTTGAAATGCCTATCGGGACCTATATTTTAAATGCCTATCGGCAACTATATCTGATATGCCTATCGGCACCTATATCTGAAATGCCTATCGGCACCTATTATTGAAATGCCTATCGGAACCTATTTTTGAAATGCCTATCGGAAACAACATCTGAAATGACTATCAGCACCTATATTTGAATTGCCTATCGGCACCTATATCTGAAATGCCTATCGGCACCAACTTTTGAAATGCCTATCGGAAACTCCATCTGAAATGCCTATCAGCACCTATATTTGAAATGCCTATCGGGTTCTATATCTGAAATGCCTATCGACACCTATTTTTAAAATGCCAATTGGCAACTATATCTGAAATGCCTATCGGCACCTATATCTGAAATGCCTATCGGTACATATTTTTGAAATGCCTATCGGAAACTACATCTGAAATGATTATCAGCACTTATATTTGAAATGCCTATCGGCAGCCATATCTGGAATGCCCATCGGCACCTATATTTGAAATGCCTATCGGCTTCTATATCTGAAATGCCTATCGACACCTATTTTTAAAATACCAATCGGCAACTATATCTGAAATGCCTTTCGGCACCTATATCTGAAATGCCTATCGGCATATATTTTTGAAATGCCTTTCGGAAACTACATCTAAAATGCCTATCTGCTCCTATATTTGAAATGCCTATCGGCAACCATATCTGAAATGCCTATCGACACCTATATTTGAAATACGTATCGGCTTCTATATCTGAAATGCCTATCGGCACCTGTTTTTAAAATGCCAATCGGCAACTATATCTGAAATGCCTATCGGCACCTATATCCGAAATGCCTATCGGCATCAATTTTTGAAATGCCTATCGGAAACTACATCTAAAATGCCTATCAGCACCTATATTTGAAATGCCTATCGGCAACTATATCTGCAATGCCTATCGGCACCTATATTTGAAATGCCTATCGGCTTCTATATCTGAAATGCCTATCGGCACCTATTTTTTAAATGCCAATTGACAACTATATCTGAAATGACTATCGGCACCTATATCTGAAATGCCTATCGGCACCTATTTTTGAAATGCCTATCGAAAACTACATCTGAAATGCCTATCAGCACCTATATTTAAAATGCCTATCGGAAACTACATCTGAAATGCCTATCTGCTCCTATATTTGAAATGCCTATCGGCAACCATATCTGGAATGCCTATCGGCACCTATATTTGAAATGCCTATCGGCTTCTATATCTGAAATGCCTATCGGCACCTATTTTTAAAATGCCAATCGGCAACTATATCTGAAATGCCTATCGGCACCTATATCTGAAATGCCTATCGGCACCTATTTTTGAAATGCCTATCGGAAACTACATCTGAAATGCCTATCAGCACTTATATTTGAAATGCCTATCGGCAACCATATCTGAAATGCCTATCAACACCTATATTTGAAATACCTATCGGCTTCTATATCTGAAATGCCTATCGGTACCTATTTTTAAAATGCCAATCGGTAACTATATCTGAATTGCCTATTGGCACCTATATCTGAAATGCCTATCGGCACCATTTTTTGAAATGCCTATCGGAAACTACATCCGGAATGCCCATCAGCAGCTATATTTGAAATGCCTATCGGCAACCATATCTGGAATGCCTATCGGCACCTATATTTGAAATGCCTATCGGCTTCTATATCTGAAATGCCTATCGACACCAATTTTTGAAATGCCTATCGGAAACTACATCTGAAAAGCCTATCAGCACCTATATTTGAAATGCCTATCGGCAACCATATCTGGAATGCACATCGGCACCTATATTTGAAATGCCTATCGGCTTATATATCTGAAATGCCTATCGGCACCTATTTGTAAAATGCCAATCGGCAACTATATCTGAAATGCCTATCGGCAACTATATCTGAAATGCATATCGGCACCTATTTTTGAAATGCCTATCATAAACTACATCTGAAATGCCTATCAGCACCTATATTTGAAATGCTTATCGGCAACCATATCTAAAATGCCTATCGACACCTATATTTAAAATCCCTATCGGCTTCTATATCTGAAATGCCTATCGGCACCTATTTTTAAAATGCCAATCGGCAACTATATCTGAAATGCCTATCCGCACCTATATCTGAAATGCCTATCGGCACCAATTTTTGAAATGCCTATCGGAAACTACATCTGAAATGCCTATCAGCACCTATATTTGAAATGCCTATCGGCAACCATATCTGGAATGCTCATCGGCACCTATATTTGAAATGCCTATCGGCTTATATATCTGAAATGCCTATCGGCACCTATTTTTAAAATGCCAATCGGCAACTATATCTGAAATGCCTATCGGCACCTATATCTGAAATGCCTATCGGCACCTATTTTTGAAATGCCTATCGGAAACTACATCTGAAATGCCTATCAGCACCTATATTTGAAATGCCTATCGGCAATCATATCTGAAATGTCTATCGACACCTATATTTGAAATACCTATCGGCTTCTATATCTGAAATGCCTATCGGCACCTATTTTTAAAAAGCCAATCGGCAATTATATCTGAAATGCCTATCGGCACCTATATCTGAAATGCCTATCGGCACCAATTTTTGAAATGCCTATCGGAAACTACATCTGAAGTGCCTATCAGCACCTATATTTGAAATGCCTATCGGCAACCATATCTGGAATGCCTATCGGCACATATATTTGAAATGCCTATCGGCTTCTTTATCTGAAATGCCTATCGGCACCTATTTTTAAAATGCCAATCGGCAACTATATCTGAAATGCCTATCGGCACCTATATCTGAAATGCCTATCGGCACCTATTTTTGAAATGCCTATCGGAAACTACATCTGAAATGCCTATCAGCACCTATATTTGAAATGCCTATCGGCAACCATATCTGGAATGCCTATCGGCGCCTATATTTGAAATGCCTATCGGCTTCTATATCTGAAATACCTATCGGCGCCTATTTTTAAAATGCTAATCGGCAACTATATCTGAGGTGCCTATCGGCACCTATATCTGAAATGCCTATCGGCACCTACTTTTGAAATGCCTATCGAAAACTACATCTGAAATGCCTATCAGCACCTATATTTGAAATGCCTATCGGCAACCACATCAGAAATGCCTATCGGCACCTATATCTGAAATGCCTTTCGGCATTTATATCTGAAATGCCGGTCGACACCTATATTTGAAATGTCTATCGGCACATATATTTTAAATGCCTATCGGCAACTATATCTGATATGCCTATCGGCACCTATATCTGAAATGCCTATCGGCACCTATTTTTGAAATTCCTATCGGAAACTATATCTAAA
The DNA here is from genome assembly GCA_034508555.1 of Venustoraphidia nigricollis. Lineage (NCBI taxonomy): Eukaryota > Metazoa > Arthropoda > Insecta > Raphidioptera > Raphidiidae > Venustoraphidia > Venustoraphidia nigricollis. Next base: position 12,706 of record JAVRKA010001111.1, on the reverse strand, counting down.
ATGCCTATCGGCACCTATTTTTAAAATGCCAATCGGTAAGTATATCTGAAATGCCTATCGGCACCTATATCTGAAATGCCTGTCGGAACCTATTTTTGAAATGCCTATCGGAAACTACATCTGAAATGACTATTAGCACCTATATTTAAAATGCCTATCGGCAACCATATCTGAAATGCCTATTCACACCTATATTTGAAATACCTATCGGCTTCTATATCTGAAATGCCTATCAGCACCTATTTTTAAAATGCCAATCGGCAACTATATCTGAAATGCCTATCGGCACCTATATCTGAAATGCCTATCGGTACCTATTTTTGAAATACCTATCGGAAACAACATCTGAAATGATTATCAGCGCTTATATTTGATATGCCTATCGGCAACCATATCTGGAATGCCTGTCGGCAACTATATTTGAAATGCCTATCGGCATCTATATCTGAAATGTCTATTGGCACCTATTTTTAAAATACCAATCGGCAACTATATCTGAAATGCCTATCGGCACCTATATCTGAAATGCCTATCGGCATATATTTTTGAAATGCCTTTCGGAAACTACATCTGAAATGCCTATCTGCTCCTATATTTGAAATGCCTATCGGCAACCATATCTGAAATGCCTATCGGCATATATTTTTGAAATGCCTTTCGGAAACTACATCTGAAATGCCTATCTTGCTCCTATATCTGAAATGCCTATCGGCACCTATTTTTAAAATGCCAATCGGCAACTATATCTGAAATGAATATCGGCACCTATATCTGAAAAGCCTATCGGCACATATTTTTGAAATGCCTATCGGAAACTACATCTGAAATGCCTATCAGCACCTATATTTGAAATGCCTATCGGCAACCATATCTGAAATTCCTATCGACACCTATATTTGAAATACCTATCGGCTTCTATATCTGAAATGCCTATCGGCACCTATTTTTAAAATGCCAATCGGTAACTATATCTGAAATGCCTATCGGCACCTATATCTGAAATGCCTATCGGCACCATTTTTTGAAATGTCTATCGGAAACTACATCCGGAATGCCTATCAGCACCTATATTTGAAATGCCTATCGGCAACCATATCTGGAATGCCTATCGGCACCTATATTTGAAATGCCTATCGGCTTCTATATCTGAAATGCCTATCGACACCTATTTTTAAAATGCCAATCGGCAACTATATCTGAAATGCCTATCGGCACCTATATCTGAAATGCCTATCGGCACCTATTTTTGAAATGCCTATCGGAAACTACATCTGAAATGCCTATCAGCACCTATATTTGAAATGCTTATCGGCAACCATATCTGAAATGCCTATCGACACCTATATTTGAAATCCCTATCGGCTTCTATATCTGAAATGCCTATCGGCACCTATTTTTAAAATGCCAATCGGCAACTATATCTGAAATGCCTATCGGCACCTATATCTGAAATGCCTATCGGCACCTATTTTTGAAATGCCTATCGGAAACTACATCTGAAATGCCTATCAGCACCTATATTTAAAATGCCTATCGGCAACCATATCTGGAATGCCTATCGGCGCCTATATTTGAAATGCCTATCGGCTTCTATATCTAATATGCCTATCGGCACCTTTTTTTAAAATGCCAATCGGCATTTATATCTGAAGTGCCTATCGGCACCTATATCTGAAATGCCTATCGGCACCTATTTTTGAAATGCCTATCGAAAACTACATCTGAAATGCCTATCAGCACCTATATTTGAAATGCCTATCGGCAACCACATCAGAAATGCCTATCGGCACCTATATCTGAAATGCCTTTCGGCATTTATATCTGAAATGCCGATCGACACCTATATTTGAAATGCCTATCGGCACTTTTATTTTAAATGCCTATCGGCAACTATATCTGATAAGCCTATCGGCACCTATATCTGAAATGCCTATCGGCACCTATTTTAGAAATGCCAATCTTTAAGTAAATCTGAAATGCCTATCGGCACCTATATCTAAAATGCCTATCGGAACCTATTTTTGAAATGCCTATCGGAAACTACATCTGAAATGACTATCAGCACCTATATTTGAAATGCCTATCGGCAACCATATCTGAAATGCCAATCCACACCTATATTTGAAATACCTATCGGCTTCTATATCTAAAATGCCTATCGGCACCTATTTTTAAAATGCCAATCGGTAAGTATATCTGAAATGCCTATCAGGACCTATATCTAAAATGCCTATCGGAACCTAGTTTTGAAATGCCTATCGGAAACTACATCTGAAATGACTATCAGCACATATATTTGAAATGCCTATCGGCAACCATATCTGAAATGCCTATCCACACCTATATTTGAAATACCTATCGGCTTCTATATCTAAAATGTCTATCGGCACCTATTTTTAAAATGCCAATCGGCAACTATATCTGAAATGCCAATCGGCAACTATATTTGAAATGCCTATCGGCACCTATTTTTGAAATGCCTATCGGAAACTACATCTGAAATGCCTATCAGCACCTATATTTGAAATGCCTATCGGCAACCATATCTGAAATGCCTATCGACACCTATATTTGAAATCCCTATCGGCTTCTATATCTGAAATGCCTATCGGCACCTATTTTTAAAATGCCAATCGGCAACTATATCTGAAATGCCAATCGGCACCTATATCTGAAATGCCTATCGACACCTATTTTTAAAATGCCAATTGGCAACTATATCTGAAATGCCTATCAGCACCTATATCTAAAATGCCTATCGGAACCTATTATTGAAATGCCTATCGGAAACTACATCTGAAATGACTATCAGCACCTATATTTGAAATGCCTATCGGCAACCATATCTGAAATGCCTATCCACACCTATATTTGAAATACCTATCGGCTTCTATATCTAAAATGCCTATCGGCACCTATTTTTAAAATGCCAATCGGCAACTACATCTGAAATGCCTATCGGCTTATATATCTGAAATGCCTATCGGCACCTATTTTTAAAATGCCAATCGGCAACTATATCTGAAATGCCAATCGGCACTTATATCTTAAATGGCTATCGACACCTATTTTTAAAATGTCAATTGGCAACTATATCCGAAATGCCTATCGGCACCTATATCTGAAATGCCTATCGACACCTATTTTTAAAATGCCAATTGGCAACTATAACTGAAATGCCTAACGGCACCTATATCTGAGATGCCTATCGGTACCTATTTTTGAAATGCCTATCGGAAACTACATCTGAAATGATTATCAGCACTTATATTTGAAATGCCTATCGGCAACCATATCTGGAATGCCTATCGGCACCTATATTTGAAATGCCTATCGGCAACCATATCTGGAATACCTATCGGCACCTATATTTGAAATGCCTATCGGCTTCTATATCTGAAATGCCTATCGACACCTATTTTTAAAATGCCAATCGGCAACTATATCTGAAATGCCTATCGGCACCTATATCTGCAATGCCTATCGGCACATATTTTTTAAATGCCTATCGAAAACTACATCTGAAATGCCTATCAGCACCTTTATTTGAAATGCTTATCGGCAACCATATCTGAAATAGCTATCGACACCTATATTTGAAATCCCTATCAGCTTCTATATCTAAAATGCCTATCGGCACCTATTTTAAAAATGCCAATCGGCAACTATATCTGAAATGCCAATCGGCACCTATATCTGAAATACCTATCGGCACCTATTTTTGAAATGCCTATAGGAAACTACATCTGAAATGCCTATCAGCACCTATATTTGAAATGCCTATCGGCAACCATATCTGGAATGCCTATCGGCGCCTATATTTAAAATGCCTATCGGCTTCTATATCTAAAATGCCTATCGGCACCTATTTTTAAAATGCCAATCGGCAACTATATCTGAAGTGCCTATCGGCACCTATATCTCAAATGCCTATCGGCACCTATTTTTGAAATGCCTATCGAAAACTACATCTGAAATGCCTATCAGCATTTATATTTGAAATGCCTATCGGCAACCACATCAGAAATGCCTATCGGCACCTATATCTGAAATGCCCTACGGCATTTATATCTGAAATGCCGATCGACACCTATATTTGAAATGCCTATCGGCACCTATATTTTAAATGCCTATCGGCAACTATATCTGATATGCCTATCGGCACCTATATCTGAAATGCCTATCGGCACCTAGTTTGGAAATGCCTATCGGAAACAACATCTGAAATGACTATCAGCACCTATATTTGAAATTGCTATCGGCAACCATATCTGAAATGCCTATCCACACCTGTATTTGAAATACCTATCGGCTTCTATATCTGAAATGCCTATCGGCACCTATTTTTAAAATGCCAATCGGTAACTATATCTGAAATGCCTATCGGCACCTATATCTGAAATGCCTATCGGCACCATTTTTTGAAATGTCTATCGGAAACTACATCCGGAATGCCTATCAGCACCTATATTTGAAATGCCTATCGGCAACCATATCTGGAATGCCTATCGGCACCTATATTTGAAATGCCTATCGGCTTCTATATCTGAAATGCCTATCGACACCTATTTTTAAAATGCCAATCGGTAACTATATCTGAAATGCCTATCGGCACCTATATCTGAAATGCCTATCGGCACCATTTTTTGAAATGCCTATCGGAAACTACATCCGGAATGCCTATCAGCACCTATATTTGAAATGCCTATCGGCAACCATATCTGGAATGCCTATCGGCACCTATATTTGAAATGCCTATCGGCTTCTATATCTGAAATGCCTATCGACACCAATTTTTGAAATGCCTATCGGAAACTAAATCTGAAATGCCTATCAGCACCTATATTTGAAATGCCTAACGGCAACCATATATGGAATGCTCATCGGCACCTATATTTGAAATGCCTATCGGCTTATATATCTGAAATGCCTATCGGCACCTATTTGTAAAATGCCTATCGGCTTCTATATCTGAAATGCCTATCGACACCTATTTTTAAAATGCCAATCGGCAACTATATCTGAAATGCCTATCGGCACCTATATCTGAAATGCCTATCGGCACCTATTTTTGAAATGCCTATCGGAAACTACATCTGAAATGCCTATCAGCACCTATATTTGAAATGCCTAACGGCAACCATATATGGAATGCTCATCGGCACCTATATTTGAAATGCCTATCGGCTTATATATCTGAAATGCCTATCGGCACCTATTTGTAAAATGCCAATCGGCAACTATATCTGAAATGCCTATCGGCACCTATATCTGAAATGCCTATCGGCACCAATTTTTGAAATGCCGATCGGAAACTACATCTGAAATGCCTATCAGCACCTATATTTGAAATGCCTATCGGCAACCATATCTGGAATGCTCATCGGCACCTATATTTGAAATGCCTATCGGCTTATATATCTGAAATGCCTATCGGCACCAATTTTTAAAATGCCAATCGGCAACTATATCTGAAATGCCTATCGGCACCTATATCTGAAATGCCTATCGGCACCTATTTTTGAAATGCCTATCGGAAACTACATCTGAAATGCCTATCAGCACCTATATTTGAAATGCCTATCGGCAACCATATCTGGAATGCTCATCGGCACCTATATTTGAAATGCCTATCGGCTTATATATCTGAAATGCCTATCGGCACCTATTTTTAAAATGCCAATCGGCAACTATATCTGAAATGCCTATCGGCACCTATATCTGAAATGCCTATCGGCACCTATTTTTGAAATGCCTATCGGAAACTACATCTGAAATGCCTATCAGCACCTATATTTGAAATGCCTATCGGCAATCATATCTGAAATGTCTATCGACACCTATATTTGAAATACCTATCGGCTTCTATATCTGAAATGCCTATCGGCACCTATTTTTAAAAAGCCAATCGGCAATTATATCTGAAATGCCTATCGGCACCTATATCTGAAATGCCTATCGGCACCAATTTTTGAAATGCCTATCGGAAACTACATCTGAAATGCCTATCAGCACCTATATTTGAAATGCCTATCGGCAACCATATCTGGAATGCCTATCGGCGCCTATATTTGAAATGCCTATCGGCTTCTATATCTGAAATACCTATCGGCGCCTATTTTTAAAATGCTAATCGGCAACTATATCTGAGGTGCCTATCGGCACCTATATCTGAAATGCCTATCGGCACCTACTTTTGAAATGCCTATCGAAAACTACATCTGAAATGCCTATCAGCACCTATATTTGAAATGCCTATCGGCAACCACATCAGAAATGCCTATCGGCACCTATATCTGAAATGCCTTTCGGCATTTATATCTGAAATGCCGGTCGACACCTATATTTGAAATGTCTATCGGCACATATATTTTAAATGCCTATCGGCAACTATATCTGATATGCCTATCGGCACCTATATCTGAAATGCCTATCGGCACCTATTTTTGAAATTCCTATCGGAAACTATATCTAAAATGCCTATCGGCACCTATTTTTAAAATGCCAATCGGTAAGTATATCTGAAATGCCTATCGGCACCTATATCTGAAATGCCTGTCGGAACCTATTTTTGAAATGCCTATCGGAAACTACATCTGAAATGACTATTAGCACCTATATTCAAAATGCCTATCGGCAACCATATCTGAAATGCCTATTCACACCTATATTTGAAATACCTATCGGCTTCTATATCTGAAATGCCTATCGGCACCTATTTTTAAAATGCCAATCGGCAACTATATCTGAAATGCCTATCGGCACCTATATCTGAAATGCCTATCGGTACCTATTTTTGAAATGCCTATCGGAAACAACATCTGAAATGATTATCAGCGCTTATATTTGATATGCCTATCGGCAACCATATCTGGAATGCCTGTCGGCAACTATATTTAAAATGCCTATCGGCATCTATATCTGAAATGCCTATTGGCACCTATTTTTAAAATACCAATCGGCAACTATATCTGAAATGCCTATCGGCACCTATATCTGAAATGCCTATCGGCATATATTTTTGAAATGCCTTTCGGAAACTACATCTGAAATGCCTATCTGCTCCTATATTTGAAATGCCTATCGGCAACCATATCTGAAATGCCTATCGGCATATATTTTTGAAATGCCTTTCGGAAACTACATCTGAAATGCCTATCTGCTCCTATATCTGAAATGCCTATCGGCACCTATTTTTAAAATGCCAATCGGCAACTATATCTGAAATGAATATCGGCACCTATATCTGAAATGCCTATCGGCACATATTTTTGAAATGCCTATCGGAAACTACATCTGAAATGCCTATCAGCACCTATATTTGAAATGCCTATCGGCAACCATATCTGAAATTCCTATCGACACCTATATTTGAAATACCTATCGGCTTCTATATCTGAAATGCCTATCGGCACCTATTTTTAAAATGCCAATCGGTAACTATATCTGAAATGCCTATCGGCACCTATATCTGAAATGCCTATCGGCACCATTTTTTGAAATGTCTATCGGAAACTACATCCGGAATGCCTATCAGCACCTATATTTGAAATGCCTATCGGCAACCATATCTGGAATGCCTATCGGCACCTATATTTGAAATGCCTATCGGCTTCTATATCTGAAATGCCTATCGACACCTATTTTTAAAATGCCAATCGGTAACTATATCTGAAATGCCTATCGGCACCTATATCTGAAATGCCTATCGGCACCATTTTTTGAAATGCCTATCGGAAACTACATCCGGAATGCCATCAGCACCTATATTTGAAATGCCTATCGGCAACCATATCTGGAATGCCTATCGGCACCTATATTTGAAATGCCTATCGGCTTCTATATCTGAAATGCCTATCGACACCAATTTTTGAAATGCCTATCGGAAACTAAATCTGAAATGCCTATCAGCACCTATATTTGAAATGCCTAACGGCAACCATATATGGAATGCTCATCGGCACCTATATTTGAAATGCCTATCGGCTTATATATCTGAAATGCCTATCGGCACCTATTTGTAAAATGCCAATCGGCAACTATATCTGAAATGCCTATCGGCACCTATATCTGAAATGCCTATCGGCACCAATTTTTGAAATGCCGATCGGAAACTACATCTGAAATGCCTATCAGCACCTATATTTGAAATGCCTATCGGCAACCATATCTGGAATGCTCATCGGCACCTATATTTGAAATGCCTATCGGCTTATATATCTGAAATGCCTATCGGCACCAATTTTTAAAATGCCAATCGGCAACTATATCTGAAATGCCTATCGGCACCTATATCTGAAATGCCTATCGGCACCTATTTTTGAAATGCCTATCGGAAACTACATCTGAAATGCCTATCAGCACCTATATTTGAAATGCCTATCGGCAACCATATCTGGAATGCTCATCGGCACCTATATTTGAAATGCCTATCGGCTTATATATCTGAAATGCCTATCGGCACCTATTTTTAAAATGCCAATCGGCAACTATATCTGAAATGCCTATCGGCACCTATATCTGAAATGCCTATCGGCACCTATTTTTGAAATGCCTATCGGAAACTACATCTGAAATGCCTATCAGCACCTATATTTGAAATGCCTATCGGCAATCATATCTGAAATGTCTATCGACACCTATATTTGAAATACCTATCGGCTTCTATATCTGAAATGCCTATCGGCACCTATTTTTAAAAAGCCAATCGGCAATTATATCTGAAATGCCTATCGGCACCTATATCTGAAATGCCTATCGGCACCAATTTTTGAAATGCCTATCGGAAACTACATCTGAAATGCCTATCAGCACCTATATTTGAAATGCCTATCGGCAACCATATCTGGAATGCCTATCGGCGCCTATATTTGAAATGCCTATCGGCTTCTATATCTGAAATACCTATCGGCGCCTATTTTTAAAATGCTAATTGGCAACTATATCTGAGGTGCCTATCGGCACCTATATCTGAAATGCCTATCGGCACCTACTTTTGAAATGCCTATCGAAAACTACATCTGAAATGCCTATCAGCACCTATATTTGAAATGCCTATCGGCAACCACATCAGAAATGCCTATCGGCACCTATATCTGAAATGCCTTTCGGCATTTATATCTGAAATGCCGGTCGACACCTATATTTGAAATGTCTATCGGCACATATATTTTAAATGCCTATCGGCAACTATATCTGATATGCCTATCGGCACCTATATCTGAAATGCCTATCGGCACCTATTTTTGAAATTCCTATCGGAAACTATATCTAAAATGCCTATCGGCACCTATTTTTAAAATGCCAATCGGTAAGTATATCTGAAATGCCTATCGGCACCTATATCTGAAATGCCTGTCGGAACCTATTTTTGAAATGCCTATCGGAAACTACATCTGAAATGACTATTAGCACCTATATTCAAAATGCCTATCGGCAACCATATCAGAAATGCCTATTCACACCTATATTTGAAATACCTATCGGCTTCTATATCTGAAATGCCTATCGGCACCTATTTTTAAAATGCCAATCGGCAACTATATCTGAAATGCCTATCGGCACCTATATCTGAAATGCCTATCGGTACCTATTTTTGAAATGCCTATCGGAAACAACATCTGAAATGATTATCAGCGCTTATATTTGATATGCCTATCGGCAACCATATCTGGAATGCCTGTCGGCAACTATATTTAAAATGCCTATCGGCATCTATATCTGAAATGCCTATTGGCACCTATTTTTAAAATACCAATCGGCAACTATATCTGAAATGCCTATCGGCACCTATATCTGAAATGCCTATCGGCATATATTTTTGAAATGCCTTTCGGAAACTACATCTGAAATGCCTATCTGCCCCTATATTTGAAATGCCTATCGGCAACCATATCTGAAATGCCTATCGGCATATATTTTTGAAATGCCTTTCGGAAACTACATCTGAAATGCCTATCTGCTCCTATATCTGAAATGCCTATCGGCACCTATTTTTAAAATGCCAATCGGCAACTATATCTGAAATGAATATCGGCACCTATATCTGAAATGCCTATCGGCACATATTTTTGAAATGCCTATCGGAAACTACATCTGAAATGCCTATCAGCACCTATATTTGAAATGCCTATCGGCAACCATATCTGAAATTCCTATCGACACCTATATTTGAAATACCTATCGGCTTCTATATCTGAAATGCCTATCGGCACCTATTTTTAAAATGCCAATCGGTAACTATATCTGAAATGCCTATCGGCACCTATATCTGAAATGCCTATCGGCACCATTTTTTGAAATGTCTATCGGAAACTACATCCGGAATGCCTATCAGCACCTATATTTGAAATGCCTATCGGCAACCATATCTGGAATGCCTATCGGCACCTATATTTGAAATGCCTATCGGCTTCTATATCTGAAATGCCTATCGACACCTATTTTTAAAATGCCAATCGGCAACTATATCTGAAATGCCTATCGGCACCTATATCTGAAATGCCTATCGGCACCTATTTTTGAAATGCCTATCGGAAACTACATCTGAAATGCCTATCAGCACCTATATTTGAAATGCCTATCGGCAACCATATCTGAAATGCCTGTCGACACCTATATTTGAAATACCTATCGGCTTCTATATCTGAAATGCCTATCGGTACCTATTTTTAAAATGCCAATCGGTAACTATATCTGAAATGCCTATCGGCACCTATATCTGAAATGCCTATCGGCACCATTTTTTGAAATGCCTATCGGAAACTACATCCGGAATGCCTATCAGCACCTATATTTGAAATGCCTATCGGCAACCATATCTGGAATGCCTATCGGCACCTATATTTTAAATACCTATCGGCTTCTATATCTGAAATGCCTATCGGCACCTATTTTTATAATACCAATCGGCAACTATATCTGAAATGCCTATCGGCACCTATATCTGAAATGCCTATCGGCATATATTTTTGAAATGCCTTTCGGAAACTACATCTGAAATGCCTATCTGCTCCTATATTTGAAATGCCTATCGGCAACCATATCTGAAATGCCTATCGACACCTATATTTGAAATACCTATCGGCTTCTATATCTGAAATGCCTATCGGCACCTGTTTTTAAAATGCCAATCGGCAACTATATCTGAAATGCCTATCGGCACCTATATCCGAAATGCCTATCGGCATCAATTTTTGAAATGCCTATCGGAAACTACATCTAAAATGCCTATCAGCACCTATATTTGAAATGCCTATCGGCAACTATATCTGCAATGCCTATCGGCACCTATATTTGAAATGCCTATCGGCTTCTATATCTGAAATGCCTATCATCACCTATTTTTAAAATGCCAATCGGCAACTATATCTGATATGCCTATCGGCACCTATATCTGAAATGCCTATCGGTACCTATTTTTGAAATGCCTATCGGAAACTACATCTGAATAGCCTATCAGCACCTATATTTGAAATGCCTATCGGCAACCATATCTGAAATGCCTATCGACACCTATATTTGAAATACCTATCGGCTTCTATATCTGAAATGCCTATCGGTACCTATTTTTAAAATGCCAATCGGTAACTATATCTGAAATGCCTATTGGCACCTATATCTGAAATGCATATCGGTACCATTTTTTGGAATGCCTATCGGAAACTACATCCGGAATGCCTATCAGCACCTATATTTGAAATGCCTATCGGCAACCATATCTGGAATGCCTATCGGCACCTATATTTGAAATGCCTATCGGCTTCTATATCTGAAATGCCTATCGACACCAATTTTTGAAATGCCTATCGGAAACTACATCTGAAATGTCTATCAGCACCTATATTTGAAATGCCTATCGGCAACCATATCTGGAATGCTCATCGGCACCTATATTTGAAATGCCTATCGGCTTATATATCTGAAATGCCTATCAGCACCTATTTGTAAAATGCCAATCGGCAACTATATCTGAAATGCCTATCGGCAAATATATCTGAAATGCATATCGGCACCTATTTTTGAAATGCCTATCGGAAACTACATCTGAAATGCCTATCAGCACTTATATTTGAAATGCTTATCGGCAACCATATCTGAAATGCCTATCGACACCTATATTTAAAATCCCTATCGGCTTCTATATCTGAAATGCCTATCGGCACCAATTTTTGAAATGCCTATCGGAAACTACATCTGAAATGCCTATCAGCACCTATATTTGAAATGCCTATCGGCAACCATATCTGGAATGCTCATCGGCACCTATATTTGAAATGCCTATCGGCTTATATATCTGAAATGCCTATCGGCACCTATTTTTAAAATGCCAATCGGCAACTATATCTGAAATGCCTATCGGCACCTATATCTGAAATGCCTATCGGCAACTATTGTTGAAATGCCTATCGGAAACTACATCTGAAATGCCTATCAGCACCTATATTTGAAATGCCTATAGGCAATCATATCTGAAATGCCTATCGACACCTATATTTGAAATACCTATCGGCTTCTATATCTGAAATGCCTATCGGCACCTATTTTTAAAATGCCAATCGGCAACTATATCTGAAATGCCTATCGGCACCTATATCTGAAATGCCTATCGGCACCAATTTTTGAAATGCCTATCAGAAACTACATCTGAAATGCCTATCAGCACCTATATTTGAAATGCCTATCGGCAACCATATCTGGAATGCCT
>JAVRKA010001110.1:0-26317 GCA_034508555.1 Venustoraphidia nigricollis | reverse complement strand
CCTATATCTGAAATGCCTATCGACACCTATATCTGAAATGCCTATCGACACCTATATCTGAAATGCCTTCGACACCTATACTTAAATGCCTATCGACACCTATTACTGAAACGCCTATCGACACCTATATCTGAAATGCCTATCGACACCTATATCTGAAATGCCTATCGACACCTATTTTTGAAATGCCTATCGGAAACTACATCTGAAATGCCTATCAGCACCTATATTTGAAATGCCTATCGGCAACCATATCTGGAATGCCTATCGGCACCTATATTTGAAATGCCTATCGGCTTCTATATCTGAAATGCCTATCGGCACCTATTTTAAAAATGCCAATCGGCAACTATATCTGAAATGCCTATCGGCACCTATATCTGAAATGCCTATCGACACCTATATCTGAAATGCCTATCGACACCTATATCTGAAATGCCTATCGACACCTATATCTGAAATGCCTATCGACACCTATATCTGAAATGCCTATCGACACCTATATCTGAAATGCCTATCGACACCTATATCTGAAATGCCTATCGACACCTATTTTTGAAATGCCTATCGGAAACTACATCTGAAATGCCTATCAGCACCTATATTTGAAATGCCTATCGGCAACCATATCTGGAATGCCTATCGGCACCTATATTTGAAATGCCTATCGGCTTCTATATCTGAAATGCCTATCGGCACCTATTTTAAGAATGCCAATCGGCAACTATATCTGAAATGCCTATCGGCACCTATATCTGAAATGCATATCGACACCTATATCTGAAATGCCTATCGGCACCTATATCTGAAATGCCTATCGACACCTATATCTGAAATGCTTATCGACACCTATATCTGAAATGCCTATCGACACCCATATCTGAAATGCCTATCGACACCTATATCTGAAATGCCTATCGACACCTATATCTGAAATGCCTATCAACACCTATTTTTGAAATGCCTATCGGAAACTACATCTGAAATGCCTATCAGAACCTATATTTGAAATGCCTATCGGCAACCATATCTGGAATGCCTATCGGCATCTATATTTGAAATGCCTATCGGCTTCTATATCTGAAATGCCTATCGGCACCTATTTTTAAAATGCCAATCGGCAACTATATCTGAAATGCCTATCGGCACCTATATCTGAAATGCCTATCGACACCTATATCTGAAATGCCTATCGACACCTATATCTGAAATGCCTATCGACACCTATATCTGAAATGCCTATCGACACCTATATCTGAAATGCCTATCGACACCTATTTTTGAAATGCCTATCGGAAACTACATCTAAAATGCCTATCAGCACCTATATTTGAAATGCCTATCGGCAACCATATCTGGAATGCCTATCGGCACCTATATTTGAAATGCCTATCGGCTTCTATATCTGAAATGCCTATCGGCACCTATTTTTAAAATGCCAATCGGCAACTATATCTGAAATGCCTATCGGCACCTATATCTGAAATGCCTATCGACACCTATATCTGAAATGCCTATCGACACCTATATCTGAAATGCCTATCGACACCTATATCTGAAATACCTATCGACACCTATATCTGAAATGCCTATCGACACCTATATCTGAAATGCCTATCGACACCTATATCTGAAATGCCTATCGACACCTATTTTTGAAATGCCTATCGGAAACTACATCTGAAATGCCTATCAGCACCTATATTTGAAATGCCTATCGGCAACCATATCTGGAATGCCTATCGGCACCTATATTTGAAATGCCTATCGGCTTCTATATCTGAAATGCCTATCGGCACCTATTTTTAAAATGCCAATCGGCAACTATATCTGAAATGCCTATCGGCACCTATATCTGAAATGCCTATCGACACCTATATCTGAAATGCCTATCGACACCTATATCTGAAATGCCTATCGACCGATATATCTGAAATGCCTATCGACACCTATATCTGAAATGCCTATCGACACCTATATCTGAAATGCCTATCGACACCTATATCTGAAATGCCTATCGACACCTATTTTTAAAATGCCTATCGGAAACTACATCTGAAATGCCTATCAGCACCTATATTTGAAATGCCTATCGGCAACCATATCTGGAATGCCTATCGACACCTATATTTGAAATGCCTATCGGCTTCTATATCTGAAATGCCTATCGGCACCTATTTTTAAAATGCCAATCGGCAACTATATCTGAAATGCCTATCGGCACCTATATCCGAAATGCCTATCGACACCTATATCTGAAATGCCTATCGACACCTATATCTGAAATGCCTATCGACACCTATATCTGAAATGCCTATCGACACCTATATCTGAAATGCCTATCGACACCTATATCTGAAATGCCTATCGACACCTATATCTGAAATGCCTATCGACACCTATATCTGAAATGCCTATCGACACCTATATCTGAAATGCCTATCGACACCTATATCTGAAATGCCTATCGACACCTTTTTTTGAAATGCCTATCGGAAACTACATCTGAAATGCCTATCAGCACCTACATTTGAAATGCCTATCGGCAACCATATCTGGAATGCCTATCGGCACCTATATTTGAAATGCCTATCGGCTTCTATATCTGAAATGCCTATCGGCACCTATTTTTAAAATGCCAATCGGCAACTATATCTGAAATGCCTATCGGCACCTATATCTGAAATGCCTATCGACACCTATATCTGAAATGCCTATCGACACCTATATCTGAAATGCCTATCGACACCTATATCTGAAATGCCTATCAACACCTATATCTGAAATGCCTATCGACACCTATATCTGAAATGCCTATCGACACCTATATCTGAAATGCCTATCGACACCTATTTTTGAAATGCCTATCGGAAACTACATCTGAAATGCCTATCAGCATCTATATTTGAAATGCCTATCGGCAACCATATCTGGAATGCCTATCGGCACCTATATTTGAAATGCCTATCATCTTCTATATCTGAAATGCCTATCGGCACCTATTTTTAAAATGCCAATCGGCAACTATATCTGAAATGCCTATCGACACCTATATCTGAAATGCCTATCGACACCTATATCTGAAATGCCTATCGACACCTATATCTGAAATGCCTATCGACACCTACATCTGAAATGCCTATCGACACCTATATCTGAAATGCCTATCGACACCTATATCTGAAATGCCTATCGACACCTATATCTGAAATGCCTATCGACACCTATATCTGAAATGCCTATCGACACCTATATCTGAAATGCCTATCGACACCTATATCTGAAATGCCTATCGACACCTATTTTTGAAATGCCTATCGGAAACTACATCTGAAATGCCTATCAGCACCTATATTTGAAATGCCTATCGGCAACCATATCTGGAATGCCTATCGGCACCTATATATGAAATGCCTATCGGCTTCTATATCTAAAATGCCTATCGGCACCTATTTTTAAAATGCCAATCGGCAACTATATCTGAAATGCCTATCGGCACCTATATCTGAAATGCCTATCGACACCTATATCTGAAATGCCTATCGACACCTATATCTGAAATGCCTATCGACATCTATATCTGAAATGCCTATCGACACCTATATCTGAAATGCCTATCGACACCTATATCTGAAATGCCTATCGACACCTATATCTGAAATGCCTATCGACACCTATTTTTGAAATGCCTATCGGAAACTACATCTAAAATGCCTATCAGCACCTATAATTGAAATGCCTATCGGCAACCATATCTGGAATGCCTATCGGCACCTATATTTGAAATGCCTATCGGCTTCTATATCTGAAATGCCTATCGGCACCTATTTTTAAAATGCCAATCGGAAACTATATCTGAAATGCCTATCGGCACCTATATCTGAAATGCCTATCGACACCTATATCTGAAATGCCTATCGACACCTATATCTGAAATGCCTATCGACACCTATATCTGAAATGCCTATCGACACCTATATCTGAAATGCCTATCGACACCTATATCTGAAATGCCTATCGACACCTATTTTTGAAATGCCTATCGGAAACTACATCTGAAATGCCTACCAGCACCTATATTTGAAATGTCTATCGGCAAACATATCTGGAATGCCTATCGGCACCTATATTTGAAATGCCTATCGGCTTCTATATCTGAAATGCCTATCGGCACCTATTTTTAAAATGCCAATCGGCAACTATATCTGAAATGCCTATCGGCACCTATATCTGAAATGCCTATCGACACCTATATCTGAAATGCCTATCGACACCTATATCTGAAATGCCTATCGACACCTATATCTGAAATGCCTATCGACACCTATATCTGAAATGCCTATCGACACCTATATCTGAAATGCCTATCGACACCTATATCTGAAATGCCTATCGACACCTATTTTTGAAATGCCTATCGGAAACTACATCTGAAATGCCTATCAGCACCTATATTTGAAATGCCTATCGGCAACCATATCTGGAATGCCTATCGGCACCTATATTTGAAATGCCTATCGGCTTCTATATCTGAAATGCCTATCGGCACCTATTTTTAAAATGCCAATCGGCAACTATATCTGAAATGCCTATCGGCACCTATATCTGAAATGCCTATCGACACCTATATCTGAAATGCCTATCGACACCTATATCAGAAATGCCTATCGACACCTATATCTGAAATGCCTATCGACACCTATATCTGAAATGCCTATCGACACCTATATCTGAAATGCCTATCGGAAACTAAATCTGAAATGCCTATCAGCACCTATATTTGAAATGCCTATCGGCAACCATATCTGGAATGCCTATCGGCACCTATATTTGAAATGCCTATCGGCTTCTATATCTGAAATGCCTATCGGCACCTATTTTTAAAATGCCAATCGGCAACTATATCTGAAATGCCTATCGGCACCTATATCTGAAATGCCTATCGACACCTATATCTGAAATGCCTATCGACACCTATATCTGAAATGCCTATCGACACCTATATCTGAAATGCCTATCGACACCTATATCTGAAATGCCTATCGACACCTATATCTGAAATGCCTATCGACACCTATATCTGAAATGCCTATCGACACCTATATGTGAAATGCCAATCGACACATATATCTGAAATGCCTATCGACACCTATATCTGAAATGCCTATCGACACCTATATCTGAAATGCCTATCGACACCTATTTTTGAAATGCCTATCGGAAACTACATCTGAAATGCCTATCAGCACCTATATTTGAAATGCCTATCGGCAACCATATCTGGAATGCCTATCGGCACCTATATTTGAAATGCCTATCGGCTTCTATATCTGAAATGCCTATCGGCACCTATTTTTAAAATGCCAATCGGCAACTATATCTGAAATGCCATCGGCACCTATATCTGAAATGCCTATCGACACCTATATCTGAAATGCCTATCGACACCTATATCTGAAATGCCTATCGACACCTATATTTGAAATGCCTATCGACACCTATATCTGAAATGCTTATCGACACCTATATCTGAAATGCCTATCGACACCTATTTTTGAAATGCCTATCGGAAACTACATCTGAAATGCCTATCAGCACCTATATTTGAAATGCCTATCGGCAACCATATCTGGAATGCCTATCGGCACCTATATTTGAAATGCCTATCGGCTTCTATATCTGAAATGCCTATCGGCACCTTTTTTTAAAATGCCAATCGGCAACTATATCTGAAATGCCTATCGGCACCTATATCTGAAATGCCTATCGACAACTATATCTGAAATGCCTATCGAAACCTATATCTGAAATGCCTATCGACACCTATATCTGCAATGCCTATCGACACCTATATCTGAAATGCCTATCGACACCTATATCTGAAATGCCTATCGACACCTATATCTGAAATGCCTATCGACACCTATATCTGCAATGCCTATCGACACCTATATCTGAAATGCCTATCGACACCTATTTTTGAAATGCCTATCGGAAACTACATCTGAAATGCCTATCAGCACCTATATTATTTGAAATGCTAATCGGCAACCATATCTGGAATGCCTATCGGCACCTATATTTGAAATGCCTATCGGCTTCTATATCTGAAATGACTATCGGCACCTATTTTTAAAATGCCAATCGGCAACTATATCTGAAATGCCTATCGGCACCTATATCTGAAATGCCTATCGACACCTATATCTGAAATGCCTATCGACACCTATATCTGAAATGCCTATCGACACCTATATCTGAAATGCCTATCGACACCTATATCTGAAATGCCTATCGACACCTATATCTGAAATGCCTATCGACACCTATATCTGAAATGCCTATCGACACCTATATCTGAAATGCCTATCGGCACCTATATCTGAAATGCCTATCGACACCTATATCGGAAATGCCTATCGACACCTATATCTGAAATGCCTATCGACACCTATATCTGAAATGCCTATCGACACCTATTTTTGAAATGCCTATCGGAAACTACATCTGAAATGCCTATCAGCACCTATATTTGAAATGCCTATCGGCAACCATATCTGGAATGCCTATCGGCACCTATATTTGAAATGCCTATCGGCTTCTATATCTGAAATGCCTATCGGCACCTATTTTTAAAATGCCAATCGGCAACTATATCTGAAATGCCTATCGGCACATATATCTGAAATGCCTATCGACACCTATATCTGAAATGCCTATCGACACCTATATCTGAAATGCCTATCGACACCTATATCTGAAATGCCTATCGACACCTATATCTGAAATGCCTATCGACACCTATATCTAAAATGCCTATCGTCACCTATATCTGAAATGCCTATCGACACCTATATCTGAAATGCCTATCGACACCTATTTTTAAAATGCCTATCGGAAACTACATCTGAAATGCCTATCAGCACCTATATTGGAAATGCCTATCGGCAACCATATCTGGAATGCCTATCGGCACCTATATTTGAAATGCCTATCGGCTTCTATATCTGAAATGCCTATCGGCACCTATTTTTAAAATGCCAATCGGCAACTATATCTGAAATGCCTATCGGCACCTATATCTGAAATGCCTATCGACACCTATATCTGAAATGCCTATCGACACCTATATCTGAAATGCCTATCGACACCTATATCTGAAATGCCTATCGACACCTATATCTGAAATGCCTATCGACACCTATATCTGAAATGCCTAT
The DNA here is from genome assembly GCA_034508555.1 of Venustoraphidia nigricollis. Classification (NCBI taxonomy): domain Eukaryota; kingdom Metazoa; phylum Arthropoda; class Insecta; order Raphidioptera; family Raphidiidae; genus Venustoraphidia; species Venustoraphidia nigricollis. The sequence continues at coordinate 19,097 of JAVRKA010001110.1, read as the reverse complement.
CGACACCTATATCTGAAATGCCTATCGACACCTATATCTGAAATGCCTATCGACACCTATATCTGAAATGCCTATCGACACCTATATCTGAAATGCCTATCGACACCTATTTTTGAAATGCCTATCGGAAACTACATCTGAAATGCCTATCAGCACCTATATTTGAAATGCCTATCGGCAACCATATCTGGAATGCCTATCGGCACCTATATCTGAAATGCCTATCGACACCTATATCTGAAATGCCTGTCGACACCTATATCTGAAATGCCTATCGACACCTATATCTGAAATGCCTATCGACACCTATTTTTGAAATGCCTATCGGAAACTACATCTGAAATGCCTATCAGCACCTATATTTGAAATGCCTATCGGCAACCATATCTGGAATGCCTATCGGCACCTATATTTGAAATGCCTATCGGCTTCTATATCTGAAATACCTATCGGCACCTATTTTTAAAATGCCAATCGGCAACTATATCTGAAATGCCTATCGGCACCTATATCTGAAATGCCTATCGACACCTATATCTGAAATGCCTATCGACACCTATATCTGAAATGCCTATCGACACCTATATCTGAAATGCCTATCGACACCTATATCTGAAATGCCTATCGACACCAATATCTGAAATGCTTATCGACACCTATATCTGAAATGCCTATCGACACCTATATCTGAAATGCCTATCGACACCTATTTTTGAAATGCCTATCGGAAACTACATCTGAAATGCCTATCAGCACCTATATTTGAAATGCCTATCGGCAACCATATCTGGAATGCCTATCGGCACCTATATTTGAAATGCCTATCGGCTTCTATATCTGAAATGCCTATCGGCACCTATTTTTAAAATGCCAATCGGCAACTATATCTGAAATGCCTATCGGCACCTATATCTGAAATGCCTATCGACACCTATATCTGAAATGCCTATCGACACCTATATCTGAAATGCCTATCGACACCTATATCTGAACTGCCTATCGACACCTATATCTGAAATGCCTATCGACACCTATACCTGAAATGCCTATCGACACCTATTTTTGAAATGCCTATCGGAAACTACATCTGAAATGCCTATCAGCACCTATATTTGAAATGCCTATCGGCAACCATATCTGGAATGCCTATCGGCACCTATATTTGAAATGCCTATCGGCTTCTATATCTGAAATGCCTATCGGCACCTATTTTTAAAATGCCAATAGGCAACTATATCTGAAAGGCCTATCGGCACCTATATCTGAAATGCCTATCGACACCTATATCTGAAATGCCTATCGACACCTATATCTGAAATGCCTATGGACACCTATATCTGAAATGCCTATCGACACCTATATCTGAAATGCCTATCGACACCTATATCTGAAATGCCTATCGACACCTATATCTGAAATGCCTATCGACACCTATATCTGAAATGCCTATCGACACCTATATCTGAAATGCCTATCGACACCTATATCTGAAATGCCTATCGACACCTATATCTGAAATGCCTATCGACACCTATATCTGAAATGCTTATCGACACCAATATCTGAAATGCCTATCGACACCTATTTTTGAAATGCCTATCGGAAACTACATCTGAAATGCCTATCAGCACCTATATTTGAAATGCCTATCGGCAACCATATCTGGAATGCCTATCGGCACCTATAGTTGAAATGCCTATCGGCTTCTATATCTGAAATGCCTATCGGCACCTATTTTTAAAATGCCAATCGGCAACTATATCTGAAATGCCTATCGGCACCTATATCTGAAATGCCTATCGACACCTATATCTGAAATGCCTATCGACACCTATATCTGAAATGCCTATCGACACCTATATCTGAAATGCCTTCGACACCTATACTTAAATGCCTATCGACACCTATTACTGAAACGCCTATCGACACCTATATCTGAAATGCCTATCGACACCTATATCTGAAATGCCTATCGACACCTATTTTTGAAATGCCTATCGGAAACTACATCTGAAATGCCTATCAGCACCTATATTTGAAATGCCTATCGGCAACCATATCTGGAATGCCTATCGGCACCTATATTTGAAATGCCTATCGGCTTCTATATCTGAAATGCCTATCGGCACCTATTTTAAAAATGCCAATCGGCAACTATATCTGAAATGCCTATCGGCACCTATATCTGAAATGCCTATCGACACCTATATCTGAAATGCCTATCGACACCTATATCTGAAATGCCTATCGACACCTATATCTGAAATGCCTATCGACACCTATATCTGAAATGCCTATCGACACCTATATCTGAAATGCCTATCGACACCTATATCTGAAATGCCTATCGACACCTATTTTTGAAATGCCTATCGGAAACTACATCTGAAATGCCTATCAGCACCTATATTTGAAATGCCTATCGGCAACCATATCTGGAATGCCTATCGGCACCTATATTTGAAATGCCTATCGGCTTCTATATCTGAAATGCCTATCGGCACCTATTTTAAGAATGCCAATCGGCAACTATATCTGAAATGCCTATCGGCACCTATATCTGAAATGCATATCGACACCTATATCTGAAATGCCTATCGGCACCTATATCTGAAATGCCTATCGACACCTATATCTGAAATGCTTATCGACACCTATATCTGAAATGCCTATCGACACCCATATCTGAAATGCCTATCGACACCTATATCTGAAATGCCTATCGACACCTATATCTGAAATGCCTATCAACACCTATTTTTGAAATGCCTATCGGAAACTACATCTGAAATGCCTATCAGAACCTATATTTGAAATGCCTATCGGCAACCATATCTGGAATGCCTATCGGCATCTATATTTGAAATGCCTATCGGCTTCTATATCTGAAATGCCTATCGGCACCTATTTTTAAAATGCCAATCGGCAACTATATCTGAAATGCCTATCGGCACCTATATCTGAAATGCCTATCGACACCTATATCTGAAATGCCTATCGACACCTATATCTGAAATGCCTATCGACACCTATATCTGAAATGCCTATCGACACCTATATCTGAAATGCCTATCGACACCTATTTTTGAAATGCCTATCGGAAACTACATCTAAAATGCCTATCAGCACCTATATTTGAAATGCCTATCGGCAACCATATCTGGAATGCCTATCGGCACCTATATTTGAAATGCCTATCGGCTTCTATATCTGAAATGCCTATCGGCACCTATTTTTAAAATGCCAATCGGCAACTATATCTGAAATGCCTATCGGCACCTATATCTGAAATGCCTATCGACACCTATATCTGAAATGCCTATCGACACCTATATCTGAAATGCCTATCGACACCTATATCTGAAATACCTATCGACACCTATATCTGAAATGCCTATCGACACCTATATCTGAAATGCCTATCGACACCTATATCTGAAATGCCTATCGACACCTATTTTTGAAATGCCTATCGGAAACTACATCTGAAATGCCTATCAGCACCTATATTTGAAATGCCTATCGGCAACCATATCTGGAATGCCTATCGGCACCTATATTTGAAATGCCTATCGGCTTCTATATCTGAAATGCCTATCGGCACCTATTTTTAAAATGCCAATCGGCAACTATATCTGAAATGCCTATCGGCACCTATATCTGAAATGCCTATCGACACCTATATCTGAAATGCCTATCGACACCTATATCTGAAATGCCTATCGACCGATATATCTGAAATGCCTATCGACACCTATATCTGAAATGCCTATCGACACCTATATCTGAAATGCCTATCGACACCTATATCTGAAATGCCTATCGACACCTATTTTTAAAATGCCTATCGGAAACTACATCTGAAATGCCTATCAGCACCTATATTTGAAATGCCTATCGGCAACCATATCTGGAATGCCTATCGACACCTATATTTGAAATGCCTATCGGCTTCTATATCTGAAATGCCTATCGGCACCTATTTTTAAAATGCCAATCGGCAACTATATCTGAAATGCCTATCGGCACCTATATCCGAAATGCCTATCGACACCTATATCTGAAATGCCTATCGACACCTATATCTGAAATGCCTATCGACACCTATATCTGAAATGCCTATCGACACCTATATCTGAAATGCCTATCGACACCTATATCTGAAATGCCTATCGACACCTATATCTGAAATGCCTATCGACACCTATATCTGAAATGCCTATCGACACCTATATCTGAAATGCCTATCGACACCTATATCTGAAATGCCTATCGACACCTTTTTTTGAAATGCCTATCGGAAACTACATCTGAAATGCCTATCAGCACCTACATTTGAAATGCCTATCGGCAACCATATCTGGAATGCCTATCGGCACCTATATTTGAAATGCCTATCGGCTTCTATATCTGAAATGCCTATCGGCACCTATTTTTAAAATGCCAATCGGCAACTATATCTGAAATGCCTATCGGCACCTATATCTGAAATGCCTATCGACACCTATATCTGAAATGCCTATCGACACCTATATCTGAAATGCCTATCGACACCTATATCTGAAATGCCTATCAACACCTATATCTGAAATGCCTATCGACACCTATATCTGAAATGCCTATCGACACCTATATCTGAAATGCCTATCGACACCTATTTTTGAAATGCCTATCGGAAACTACATCTGAAATGCCTATCAGCATCTATATTTGAAATGCCTATCGGCAACCATATCTGGAATGCCTATCGGCACCTATATTTGAAATGCCTATCATCTTCTATATCTGAAATGCCTATCGGCACCTATTTTTAAAATGCCAATCGGCAACTATATCTGAAATGCCTATCGACACCTATATCTGAAATGCCTATCGACACCTATATCTGAAATGCCTATCGACACCTATATCTGAAATGCCTATCGACACCTACATCTGAAATGCCTATCGACACCTATATCTGAAATGCCTATCGACACCTATATCTGAAATGCCTATCGACACCTATATCTGAAATGCCTATCGACACCTATATCTGAAATGCCTATCGACACCTATATCTGAAATGCCTATCGACACCTATATCTGAAATGCCTATCGACACCTATTTTTGAAATGCCTATCGGAAACTACATCTGAAATGCCTATCAGCACCTATATTTGAAATGCCTATCGGCAACCATATCTGGAATGCCTATCGGCACCTATATATGAAATGCCTATCGGCTTCTATATCTAAAATGCCTATCGGCACCTATTTTTAAAATGCCAATCGGCAACTATATCTGAAATGCCTATCGGCACCTATATCTGAAATGCCTATCGACACCTATATCTGAAATGCCTATCGACACCTATATCTGAAATGCCTATCGACATCTATATCTGAAATGCCTATCGACACCTATATCTGAAATGCCTATCGACACCTATATCTGAAATGCCTATCGACACCTATATCTGAAATGCCTATCGACACCTATTTTTGAAATGCCTATCGGAAACTACATCTAAAATGCCTATCAGCACCTATAATTGAAATGCCTATCGGCAACCATATCTGGAATGCCTATCGGCACCTATATTTGAAATGCCTATCGGCTTCTATATCTGAAATGCCTATCGGCACCTATTTTTAAAATGCCAATCGGCAACTATATCTGAAATGCCTATCGGCACCTATATCTGAAATGCCTATCGACACCTATATCTGAAATGCCTATCGACACCTATATCTGAAATGCCTATCGACACCTATATCTGAAATGCCTATCGACACCTATATCTGAAATGCCTATCGACACCTATATCTGAAATGCCTATCGACACCTATATCTGAAATGCCTATCGACACCTATTTTTGAAATGCCTATCGGAAACTACATCTGAAATGCCTACCAGCACCTATATTTGAAATGTCTATCGGCAAACATATCTGGAATGCCTATCGGCACCATTATTTGAAATGCCTATCGGCTTCTATATCTGAAATGCCTATCGGCACCTATTTTTAAAATGCCAATCGGCAACTATATCTGAAATGCCTATCGGCACCTATATCTGAAATGCCTATCGACACCTATATCTGAAATGCCTATCGACACCTATATCTGAAATGCCTATCGACACCTATATCTGAAATGCCTATCGACACCTATATCTGAAATGCCTATCGACACCTATATCTGAAATGCCTATCGACACCTATATCTGAAATGCCTATCGACACCTATATCTGAAATGCCTATCGACACCTATTTTTAAAATGCCTATCGGAAACTACATCTGAAATGTCTATCAGCACCTATATTTGAAATGCCTATCGGCAACCATATCTGGAATGCCTATCGGCACCTATATTTGAAATGCCTATCGGCTTCTATATCTGAAATGCCTATCGGCACCTATTTTTAAAATGCCAATCGGCAACTATATCTGAAATGCCTATCGGCACCTATATCTGAAATGCCTATCGGCACCTATATCTGAAATGCCTATCGACACCTATATCTGAAATGCCTATCGACACCTATATCTGAAATGCCTATCGACACCTATATCTGAAATGCCTATCGACACCTATATCTGAAATGCCTATCGAGACCTATATCTGAAATGCCTATCGACACCTATATCTGAAATGCCTATCGACACCTATATCTGAAATGCCTATCGACACCTATATCTGAAATGCCTATCGACACCTATATCTGAAATGCCTTTTGACACCTATTTTTGAAATGCCTATCGGAAACTACATCTGAAATGCCTATCAGCACCTATATTTTAAATGCCTATCGGCAACCATATCTGGAATGCCTATCGGCACCTATATTTGAAATGCCTATCGGCTTCTATATCTGAAATGCCTATCGGCACCTATTTTTAAAATGCCAATCGGCAACTATATCTGAAATGCCTATCGGCACCTATATCTGAAATGCCTATCGACACCTATATCTGAAATGCCTATCGACACCTATATCTGAAATGCCTATCGACACCTATATCTGAAATGCCTATCGACACCTATATCTGAAATGCCTATCGACACCTATATCTGAAATGCCTATCGACACCTATATCTGAAATGCCTATCGACACCTATATCTGAAATGCCTATCGACACCTATATCTGAAATGCCTATCGACACCTATTTTTGAAATGCCTATCGGAAACTACATCTGAAATGCCTATCAGCACCTATATTTGAAATGCCTATCGGCAACCATATCTGGAATGCCTATCGGCACCTATATTTGAAATGCCTATCGGCTTCTATATCTGAAATGCCTATCGGCACCTATTTCTAAAATGCCAATCGGCAACTATATCTGAAATGCCTATCGGCACCTATATCTGAAATGCATATCGACACCTATATCTGAAATGCCTATCGAAACCTATATCTGAAATGCCTATCGACACCTATATCTGAAATGCCTATCGACACCTATATCTGAAATGCCCATCGACACCTATATCTGAAATGCCTATCGACACCTATATCTGAAATGCCTATCGACACCTATATCTGAAATGCCTATCGACTCCTATTTTTGAAATGCCTATCGGAAACTACATCTGAAATGCCTATCAGAACCTATATTTGAAATGCCTATCGGCAACCATACCTGGAATGCCTATCGGCATGTATATTTGAAATGCCTATCGGCATGTATATTTGAAATGCCTATCGGCTTCTATATCTGAAATGCCTATCGGCACCTATTTTTAAAATGCCAATCGGCAACTATATCTGAAATGCCTATCGGCACCTATATCTGAAATGCCTATCGACACCTATATCTGAAATGCCTATCGACACCTATATCTGAAATGCCTATCGACACCTATATCTGAAATGCCTATCGACACCTATATCTGAAATGCCTATCGACACCTATATCTGAAATGCCTATCGACACCTATATCTGAAATGCCTATCGACACCTATATCTGAAATGCCTATCGACACCTATTTTTGAAATGCCTATCGGAAACTACATCTGAAATGCCTATCAGCACCTATATTTGAAATGCCTATCGGCAACCATATCTGGAATGCCTATCGGCACCTATATTTGAAATGCCTATCGGCTTCTATATCTGAAATGCCTATCGGCACCTATTTTTAAAATGCCAATCGGCAACTATATCTGAAATGCCTATCGGCACCTATATCTGAAATGCCTATCGACACCTATATCTGAAATGCCTATCGACACCTATATCTGAAATGCCTATCGACACCTACATCTGAAATGCCTATCGACACCTATATCTGAAATGCCTATCGACACCTATATCTGAAATGCCTATCGACACCTATATCTGAAATGCCTATCGACACCTATATCTGAAATGCATATCGACACCTATATCTGAAATGCCTATCGACACCTATATCTGAAATGCCTATCGACACCTATTTTTGAAATGCCTATCGGAAACTACATCTGAAATGCCTATCAGCACCTATATTTGAAATGCCTATCGGCAACCATATCTGGAATGCCTATCGGCACCTATATATGAAATGCCTATCGGCTTCTATATCTAAAATGCCTATCGGCACCTATTTTTAAAATGCCAATCGGCAACTATATCTGAAATGCCTATCGGCACCTATATCTGAAATGCCTATCGACACCTATATCTGAAATGCCTATCGACACCTATATCTGAAATGCCTATCGACACCTATATCTGAAATGCCTATCGACACCTATATCTGAAATGCCTATCGACACCTATATCTGAAATGCCTATCGACACCTATATCTGAAATGCCTATCGACACCTATTTTTGAAATGCCTATCGGAAACTACATCTAAAATGCCTATCAGCACCTATAATTGAAATGCCTATCGGCAACCATATCTGGAATGCCTATCGGCACCTATATTTGAAATGCCTATCGGCTTCTATATCTGAAATGCCTATCGGCACCTATTTTTAAAATGCCAATCGGCAACTATATCTGAAATGCCTATCGGCACCTATATCTGAAATGCCTATCGACACCTATATCTGAAATGCCTATCGACACCTATATCTGAAATGCCTATCGACACCTATATCTGAAATGCCTATCGACACCTATATCTGAAATGCCTATCGACACCTATATCTGAAATGCCTATCGACACCTATTTTTGAAATGCCTATCGGAAACTACATCTGAAATGCCTATCAGCACCTATATTTGAAATGCCTATCGGCAAACATATCTGGAATGCCTATCGGCACCTATATTTGAAATGCCTATCGGCTTCTATATCTGAAATGCCTATCGGCACCTATTTTTAAAATGCCAATCGGCAACTATATCTGAAATGCCTATCGGCACCTATATCTGAAATGCCTATCGACACATATATTTGAAATGCCTATCGACACCTATATCTGAAATGCCTATCGACACCTATATCTGAAATGCCTATCGACACCTATATCTGAAATGCCTATCGACACCTATATATGTAATGCCTATCGACACCTATATATGAAATGCCTATCGACACCTATATCTGAAATGCCTATCGACACCTATTTTTAAAATGCCTATCGGAAACTACATCTGAAATGCCTATCAGCACCTATATTTGAAATGCCTATCGGCAACCATATCTGGAATGCCTATCGGCACCTATATTTGAAATGCCTATCGGCTTCTATATCTGAAATGCCTATCGGCACCTATTTTTAAAATGCCAATCGGCAACTATATCTGAAATGCCTATCGGCACCTATATCTGAAATGCCTATCGACACCTATATCTGAAATGCCTATCGACACCTATATCTGAAATGCCTATCGACACCTATATCTGAAATGCCTATCGACACCTATATCTGAAATGCCTATCGACACCTATATCTGAAATGCCTATCGACACCTATATCTGAAATGCCTATCGACACCTATATCTGAAATGCCTATCGACACCTATATCTGAAATGCCTATCGACACCTATATCTGAAATGCCTTTTGACACCTATTTTTAAAATGCCTATCGGAAACTACATCTGAAATGCCTATCAGCACCTATATTTTAAATGCCTATCGGCAACCATATCTGGAATGCCTATCGGCACCTATATTTGAAATGCCTATCGGCTTCTATATCTGAAATGCTTATCGGCACCTATTTTTAAAATGCCAATCGGCAACTATATCTGAAATGCCTATCGGCACCTATATCTGAAATGCCTATCGACACCTATATCTGAAATGCCTATCGACACCTATATCTGAAATGCCTATCGACACCTATATCTGAAATGCCTATCGACACCTATATCTGAAATGCCTATTGACACCTATATCTGAAATGCCTATCGACACCTATATCTGAAATGCCTATCGACACCTATATCTGAAATGCCTATCGACACCTATATCTGAAATGCCTATCGACACCTATTTTTGAAATGCCTATCGGAAACTACATCTGAAATGCCTATCAGCACCTATATTTGAAATGCCTATCGGCAACCATATCTGGAATGCCTATCGGCACCTATATTTGAAATGCCTATCGGCTTCTATATCTGAAATGCCTATCGGCACCTATTTTAAAAATGCCAATCGGCAACTATATCTGAAATGCCTATCGGCACCTATATCTGAAATGCATATCGACACCTATATCTGAAATGCCTATCGAAACCTATATCTGAAATGCCTATCGACACCTATATCTGAAATGCCTATCGACACCTATATCTGAAATGCCTATCGACACCTATATCTGAAATGCCTATCGACACCTATATCTGAAATGCCTATCGACACCTATATCTGAAATGCCTATCGACTCCTATTTTTGAAATGCCTATCGGAAACTACATCTGAAATGCCTATCAGAACCTATATTTGAAATGCCTATCGGCAACTATATCTGGAATGCCTATCGGCATGTATATTTGAAATGCCTATCGGCTTCTATATCTGAAATGCCTATCGGCACCTATTTTTAAAATGCCAATCGGCAACTATATCTGAAATGCCTATCGGCACCTATATCTGAAATGCCTATCGACACCTATATCTGAAATGCCTATCGACACCTATATCTGAAATGCCTATCGACACCTATATCTGAAATGCCTATCGACACCTATATCTGAAATGCCTATCGACACCTATATCTGAAATGCCTATCGACACCTATATCTGAAATGCCTATCGACACCTATATCTGAAATGCTTATCGACACCTATATCTGAAATGCCTATCGACACCTATATCTGAAATGCCTATCGCACCTATTTTTGAAATGCCTATCGGTAACTACATCTGAAATGCCTATCAGCACCTATATTTGAAATGCCTATCCGCAATTATATATGGAATGCCTATCGGCACCTATATTTTAAATGCCTATCGGCTTCTATATCTAATATGCCTATCGGCACCTATTTTTAAAATGCCAATCGGCAACTATATCTGAAGCCTATCGGCACCTATATCTGAAATGCCTATCGACACCTATATCTGAAATGCCTATCGACACCTATATCTGAAATGCCTATCGACACCTATATCTGAAATGCCTATCGACACCTATATCTGAAATGCCTATCGACACCTATATCTGAAATGCCTATCGACACCTATATCTGAAATGCCTATCGACACCTATTTTTGAAATGCCTATCGGAAACTACTTCTGAAATGCCTATCAGCACCTATATTTGAAATGCCTATCGGCAACCATATCTGGAATGCCTATCGGCACCTATATTTGAAATGCCTATCGGCTTCTATATCTGAAATGCCTATCGGCACCTATTTTTAAAATGCCAATCGGCAACTATATCTGAAATGCCTATCGGCACCTATTTTTAAAATGCCAATCGGCAACTATATCTGAAATGCCTATCGGCACCTATATCTGAAATGCCTATCGACACCTATATCTGAAATGCCTATCGACACCTATATCTGAAATGCCTATCGACACCTATATCTGAAATGCCTATCGACACCTATATCTGAAATGCCTATCGACACCTATATCTGAAATGCCTATCGACACCTATTTTTGAAATGCCTATCGGAAACTACATCTGAAATGCCTATCAGCACCTATATTTGAAATGCCTATCGGCAACCATATCTGGAATGCCTATCGGCACCTATATTTGAAATGCCTATCGGCTTCTATATCTGAAATGCCTATCGGCACCTATTTTTAAAATGCCAATCGGCAGCTATATCTGAAATGCCTATCGGCACCTATATCTGAAATGCCTATCGACACCTATATCTGAAATGCCTATCGACACCTATATCTGAAATGCCTATCGACACCTATATCTGAAATGCCTATCGACAACCTATATCTGAAATGCCTATCGACACCTATATCTGAAATGCCTATCGACACCTATATCTGAAATGCCTATCGACACCTATATCTGAAATGCCTATCGACACCTATTTTTGAAATGCCTATCGGAAACTACATCTGAAATGCCTATCAGCACCTATATTTGAAATGCCTATCGGCAACCATATCTGGAATGTCTATCGGCAACTATATTTGAAACGCCTAACGGCTTCTATATCTGAAATGCTATCGCACCTATTTTTAAAATGCCAATCGGCAACTATATCTGAAATGCCTATCGGCACCTATATCTGAAATGCCTATCGACACCTATATCTGAAATGCCTATCGAAACCTATATCTGAAATGCCTATCGACACCTATATCTGAAATGCCTATCGACACCTATATCTGAAATGCCTATCGACACCTATATCTGAAATGCCTATCGACACCTATATCTGAAATGCCTATCGACACCTATTTTTGAAATGCCTATCGGAAACTACATCTGAAATGCCTATCAGCACCTATATTTGAAATGCCTATCGGCAACCATATCTGGAATGCCTATCGGCACCTATATTTGAAAATGCCTATCGGCTTCTATATCTGAAATGCCTATCGGCACCTATTTTAAAAATGCCAATCGGCAACTATATCTGAAATGCCTATCGGCACCTATATCTGAAATGCATATCGACACCTATATCTGAAATGCCTATCGAAACCTATATCTGAAATGCCCTATCGACACCTATATCTGAAATGCCTATCGACACCTATATCTGAAATGCCTATCGACACCTATATCTGAAATGCCTATCGACACTATATCTGAAATGCCTATCGACACCTATATCTGAAATGCCTATCGACTCCTATTTTTGAAATGCCTATCGGAAACTACATCTGAAATGCCTATCAGAACCTATATTTGAAATGCCTATCGGCAACTATATCTGGAATGCCTATCGGCATGTATATTTGAAATGCCTATCGGCTTCTATATCTGAAATGCCTATCGGCACCTATTTTTAAAATGCCAATCGGCAACTATATCTGAAATGCCTATCGGCACCTATATCTGAAATGCCTATCGACACCTATATCTGAAATGCCTATCGACACCTATATCTGAAATGCCTATCGACACCTATATCTGAAATGCCTATCGACACCTATATCTGAAATGCCTATCGACACCTATATCTGAAATGCCTATCGACACCTATATCTGAAATGCCTATCGACACCTATATCTGAAATGCCTATCGACACCTATATCTGAAATGCCTATCGACACCTATATCTGAAATGCCTATCGCACCTATTTTTGAAATGCCTATCGGTAACTACATCTGAAATGCCTATCAGCACCTATATTTGAAATGCCTATCGGCAATTATATATGGAATGCCTATCGGCACCTATATTTTAAATGCCTATCGGCTTCTATATCTAAAATGCCTATCGGCACCTATTTTTAAAATGCCAATCGGCAACTATATCTGAAGCCTATCGGCACCTATATCTGAAATGCCTATCGACACCTATATCTGAAATGCCTATCGACACCTATATCTGAAATGCCTATCGACACCTATATCTGAATGCTATCGACACCTATATCTGAAATGCCTATCGACACCTATATCTGAAATGCCTATCGACACCTATATCTGAAATGCCTATCGACACCTATATCTGAAATGCCTATCGACACCTATTTTTGAAATGCCTATCGGAAACTACATCTGAAATGCCTATCAGCACCTATATTTGAAATGCCTATCGGCAACCATATCTGGAATGCCTATCGGCACCTATATTTGAAATGCCTATCGGCTTCTATATCTGAAATGCCTATCGGCACCTATTTTTAAAATGCCAATCGGCAACTATATCTGAAATGCCTATCGGCACCTATATCTGAAATGCCTATCGACACCTATATCTGAAATGCCTATCGACACCTATATCTGAAATGCCTATCGACACCTATATCTGAAATGCCTATCGACACCTATATCTGAAATGCCTATCGACACCTATATCTGAAATGCCTATCGACACCTATATCTGAAATGCCTATCGACACCTATATCTGAAATGCCTATCGACACCTATTTTTGAAATGCCTATCGGAAACTACATCTGAAATGCCTATCAGCACCTATATTTGAAATGCCTATCGGCAACCATATCTGGAATGTCTATCGGCAACTATATTTGAAACGCCTATCGGCTTCTATATCTGAAATGCCTATCGGCACCTATTTTTAAAATGCAATCGGCAACTATATCTGAAATGCCTATCGGCACCTATATCTGAAATGCCTATCGACACCTATATCTGAAATGCCTATCGACACCTATATCTGAAATGCCTATCGACACCTATATCTGAAATGCCTATCGACACCTATATCTGAATGCCTATCGACACCTATATCTGAAATGTCTATCGACACCTATATCTGAAAAAGCCTATCGACACCTATTTTTGAAATGCCTATCGGAAACTACATCTGAAATGCCTATCAGCACCTATATTTGAAATGCCTATCGGCAACCATATCTGGAATGCCTATCGGCGCCTATATTTGAAATGCCTATCGGCTTCTATATCTGAAATGCCTATCGGCACCTATTTTTAAAATGCCAATCGGCAACTATATCTGAAATGTCTATCGGCACCTATATCTGAAATGCCTATCGACACTTATATCTGAAATGCCTATCGACACCTATATCTGAAATGCCTATCGACACCTATATCTGAAATGCCTATCGACACCTATATCTGAAATGCCTATCGACACCTATATCTGAAATGCCTATCGACACCCATATCTGAAATGCCTATCGACACCTATATCTGAAATGCCTATCGACACCTATTTTTGAAATGCCTATCGGAAACTACATCTGAAATGCCTATCAGCACCTATATTTGAAATGTCTATCGGCAACCATATCTGGAATGCCCATTGGCACCTATATTTGAAATGCCTATCGGCTTCTATATCTGAAATGCCTATCGGCACCTATTTTTAAAATGCCAATCGGCAACTACATCTGAAATGCCTATCGGCACCTATATCTGAAATGCCTATCGACACATATATCTGAAATGCCTATCGACACCTATATCTGAAATGCCTATCGACACCTATATCTGAAATGCCTATCGACACCTATTTTTAAAATGCCTATCGGAAACTACATCTGAAATGCCTATCAGCACCTATATTTGAAATGCCTATCGGCAACCATATCTGGAATGCCTATCGGCACCTATATTTAAAATGCCTATCGGCTTCTATATCTGAAATGCCTATCGGCACCTATTTTTAAAATGCCAATCGGCAACTATATCTGAAATGCCTATCGGCACCTATATCTGAAATGCCTATCGACACCTATATCTGAAATGCCTATCGACACCTATATCTGAAATGCCTATCGACACCTATATCTGAAATGCCTATCGACACCTATATCTGAAATGCCTATCGACACCTATATCTGAAATGCCTATCGACACCTATATCTGAAATGCCTATCGACACCTATTTTTGAAATGCCTATCGACACCTATTTTGAAATGCCTATCGACACCTATATCTGAAATGCCTATCGACACCTATATCTGAAATGCCTATCGGCAACCATATCTGGAATGCCTATCGGCACCTATATTTGAAATGCCTATCGGCTTCTATATCTGAAATGCCTATCGGCACCTATTTTTAAAATGCCAATCGGCAACTATATCTGAAATGCCTATCGGCACCTATATCTGAAATGCCTATCGACACCTATATCTGAAATGCCTATCGACACCTATATCTGAAATGCCCATCGACACCTACATCTGAAATGCCTATCGACACCTATATCTGAAATGCCTATCGACACCTATATCTGAAATGCCTATCGACACCTATATCTGAAATGCCTATCGACACCTATATCTGAAATGCCTATCGACACCTATATCTGAAATGCCAATCGACACCTATATCTGAAATGCCTATCGACACCTATTTTTGAAATGCCTATCGGAAACTACATCTGAAATGCCTATCAGCACCTATACTTTAAATGCCTATCGGCAACCATATCTGGAATGCCTATCGGCACCTATATATGAAATGCCTATCGGCTTCTATATCTAAAATGCCTATCGGCACCTATTTTTAAAATGCCAATCGGCAACTATATCTGAAATGCCTATCGGCACCTATATCTGAAATGCCTATCGACACCTATATCTGAAATGCCTATCGACACCTATATCTGAAATGCCTATCGACACCTATATCTGAAATGCCTATCGACACCTATATCTGAAATGCCTATCGACACCTATATCTGAAATGCCTATCGACACCTATATCTGAAATGCCTATCGACACCTATTTTTGAAATGCCTATCGGAAACTACATCTAAAATGCCTATCAGCACCTATAATTGAAATGCCTATCGGCAACCATATCTGGAATGCCTATCGGCACCTATATTTGAAATGCCTATCGGCTTCTATATCTGAAATGCCTATCGGCACCTATTTTTAAAATGCCAATCGGCAACTATATCTGAAATGCCTATCGGCACCTATATCTGAAATGCCTATCGACACCTATATCTGAAATGCCTATCGACACCTATATCTGAAATGCCTATCGACACCTATATCTGAAATGCCTATCGACACCTATATCTGAAATGCCTATCGACACCTATATCTGAAATGCCTATCGACACCTATTTTTGAAATGCCTATCGGAAACTACATCTGAAATGCCTATCAGCACCTATATTTGAAATGCCTATCGGCAAACATATCTGGAATGCCTATCGGCACCTATATTTGAAATGCCTATCGGCTTCTATATCTGAAATGCCTATCGGCACCTATTTTTAAAATGCCAATCGGCAACTATATCTGAAATGCCTATCGGCACCTATATCTGAAATGCCTATCGACACCTATATCTGAAATGCCTATCGACACCTATATCTGAAATGCCTATCGACACCTATATCTGAAATGCCTATCGACACCTATATCTGAAATGCCTATCGACACCTATATCTAAAATGCCTATCGACACCTATATCTGAAATGCCTATCGACACCTATATCTGAAATGCCTATCGACACCTATTTTTAAAATGCCTATCGGAAACTACATCTGAAATGCCTATCAGCACCTATATTTGAAATGCCTATCGGCAACCATATCTGGAATGCCTATCGGCACCTATATTTGAAATGCCTATCGGCTTCTATATCTGAAATGCCTATCGGCACCTATTTTTAAAATGCCAATCGGCAACTATATCTGAAATGCCTATCGGCACCTATATCTGAAATGCCTATCGACACCTATATCTGAAATGCCTATCGACACCTATATCTGAAATGCCTATCGACACCTATATCTGAAATGCCTATCGACACCTATATCTGAAATGCCTATCGACACCTATATCTGAAATGCCTATCGACACCTATATCTGAAATGCCTATCGACACCTATATCTGAAATGCCTATCGACACCTATATCTGAAATGCCTATCGACACCTATATCTGAAATGCCTATCGACACCTATATCTGAAATGCCTATCGACACCTATATCTGAAATGCCTATCGACACCTATTTTTGAAATGCCTATCGGAAACTACATCTGAAATGCCTATCAGCACCTATATTTGAAATGCCTATCGGCAACCATATCTGGAATGCCTATCGGCACCTATATTTGAAATGCCTATCGGCTTCTATATCTGAAATGCCTATCGGCACCTATTTTTAAAATGCCAATCGGCTACTATATCTGAAATGCCTATCGACACCTATATCTGAAATGCCTATCGACACCTATTTTTCAAATGCCTATCGGAAACTACATCTGAAATGCCTATCAGCACCTATATTTGAAATGCCTATCGGCAACCATATCTGGAATGCCTATCGGCACCTATATTTGAAATGCCTATCGGCTTCAAATATAGGTGCCGATAGGCATTCCAGATATGGTTGCCGATAGGCATTTCAAATATAGGTGCTGATAGGCATTTCAGATGTAGTTTCCGATAGGCATTTGAAAAATAGGTGTCGATAGGCATTTCAGATATAGGTGTCGATAGGCATTTCAGATATAGTAGCCGATTGGCATTTTAAAAATAGGTGCCGATAGGCATTTCAGATATAGAAGCCGATAGGCATTTCAAATATAGGTGCCGATAGGCATTCCAGATATGGTTGCCGATAGGCATTTCAAATATAGGTGCTGATAGGCATTTCAGATGTAGTTTACGATAGGCACTTCAAAAATAGGTGACGATAGGCATTTCAGATATAGGTGCCGATAGGCATTACAGATATAGTTGCCGATTGGCATTTTAAAAATAGGCGCCGATAGGCATTTCAGATATAGAAGCCGATAGGCATTTCAAATATAGGTGCCGATAGGCATTCTAGATATGGTTGCCGATAGGCATTTCAAATATAGGTGCTGATAGGCATTTCAGATGTATTTTCCGACAGGCATTTCAAAAATAGGTGCCGATAGGCATTTCAGATATAGGTGCCGATAGGCATTTCAGATATAGTAGCCGATTGGCATTTTAAAAATAGGTGCCGATAGGTTTTTCAGATATAGAAGCCGATAGGCATTTCAAATATAGGTGCCGATAGGCATTCCAGATATGGTTGCCGATAGGCATTTGAA
>JAVRKA010001109.1:0-26335 GCA_034508555.1 Venustoraphidia nigricollis | reverse complement strand
ATATCTGAAATGCCTATCGACACCTATTTTTGAAATGCCTATCGGAAACTACATCTGAAAAGCCTATCAGCACCTATATTTGAAATGCCTATCGGCAACCATATCTGGAATGCCTATCGGCACCTATATTTGAAATGCCTATCGGCTTTCTATATCTGAAATGCCTATCGGCACCTATTTTTAAAATGCCAATCGGCAACTATATCTGAAATGCCTATCGGCACCTATATCTGAAATGCCTATCGACACCTATATCTGAAATGCCTATCGACACCTATATCTGAAATGCCTATCGACACCTATATCTGAAATGCCTATCGACACCTATATCTGAAATGCCTATCGACACCTATATCTGAAATGCCTATCGACACCTATATCTGAAATGCCTATCGACACCTATATCTGGAATGCCTATCGGCACCTATATTTGAAATGCCTATCGGCTTCTATATCTGAAATGCCTATCGGCTCCTATTTTTAAATGCCAATCGGCACCTATTTTTAAAATGCCAATCGGCAACTATATCTGAAATGCCTATCGGCACCTATATCTGAAATGCCTATCGACACCTATATCTGAAATGCCTATCGACACCTATATCTGAAAGGCCTATCGACACCTATATCTGAAATGCCTATTGACACCTATATCTGAAATGCCTATCGACACCTGTATCTGAAATGCCTATCGACACCTATATCTGAAATGCCTATCGACACCTATATCTGAAATGCCTATCGACACCTATATCTGAAATGCCTATCGACACCTATTTTTGAAATGCCTATCGGAAACTACATCTGAAATGCCTATCAGCACCTATATTTGAAATGCCTATCGGCAACCATATCTGGAATGCCTATCGGCACCTATATTTGAAATGCCTATCGGCTTCTATATCTGAAATGCCTATCGGCACCTATTTTTAAAATGCCAATCATCAACTATATCTGAAATGCCTATCGGCACCTATATCTGAAATGCCTATCGACACCTATATCTGAAATGCCTATCGACACCTATATCTGAAATGCCTATCGACACCTATATCTGAAATGCCTATCGACACCTATATCTGAAATGCCTATCGACACCTATATCTGAAATGCCTATCGACACCTATTTTTGAAATGCCTATCGGAAACTACATCTGAAATGCCTATCAGCACCTATATTTGAAATGCCTATCGGCAACCGTATCTGGAATGCCTATCGGCACCTATATTTGAAATGCCTATCAGCTTCTATATCTGAAATGCCTATCGGCACCTATTTTTAAAATGCCAATCGGCAACTATATCTGAAATGCCTATCGGCACCTATATCTGAAATGCCTATCGACACCTATATCTGAAATGCCTATCGACTCTTATATCTGAAATGCCTATCGACACCTATATCTGAAATGCCTATCGACACCTATATCTGAAATGCCTATCGACACCTATATCTGAAATGCCTATCGACACCTATATCTGAAATGCCTATCGACACCTATATCTGAAATGCCTATCGACACCTATATCTGAAATGCCTATCGACACCTATATCTGAAATGCCTATCGACACCTATTTTTGAAATGCCTATCGGAAACTACATCTGAAATGCCTATCAGCACCTATATTTGATATGCCTATCGGCAACCATATCTGGAATGCCTATCGGCACCTATATTTGAAATGCCTATCGGCTTCTATATCTGAAATGCCTATCGACACCTATTTTTAAAATGCCAATCGGCAACTATATCTGAAATGCCTATCGGCACCTATATCTGAAATGCCTATCGACTCCTATATCTGAAATGCCTATCGACACCTATATCTGAAATGCCTATCGACACCTATATCTGAAATGCCTATCGACACCTATATCTGAAATGCCTATCGACACCTATATCTAAAATGCCTATCGACACCTATATCTGAAATGCCTATCGACACCTATATCTGAAATGCCTATCGACACCTATTTTTGAAATGCCTATCGGAAACTACATCTGAAATGCCTATCAGCACCTATATTTGAAATGCCTATCGGCAACCATATCTGGAATGCCTATCGGCACCTATATTTGAAATGCCTATCGGCTTTTATATCTGAAATGCCTATCGGCACCTATTTTTAAAATGCCAATCGGCAACTATATCTGAAATGCCTATCGGCACCTATATCTGAAATGCCTATTGACACCTATATCTGAAATGCCTATCGACACCTATATCTGAAATGCCTATCGACACCTATATCTGAAATGCCTATCGACACCTATATCTGAAATGCCTATCGACACCTATATCTGAAATGCCTATCGACACCTATATCTGAAATGCCTATCGACACCTATATCTGAAATGCCTATCGACACCTATTTTTGAAATGCCTATCGGAAACTACATCTGAAATGCCTATCAGCACCTATATTTGAAATGCCTATCGGCAACCATATCTGGAATGCCTATCGGCACCTATATTTGAAATGCCTATCGGCTTCTATATCTGAAATGCCTATCGGCACCTATTTTTAAAATGCCAATCGGCAACTATATCTGAAATGCCTATCGGCACCAATATCTGAAATGCCTATCGACACCTATATCTGAAATGCCTATCGACACCTATATCTGAAATGCCTATCGACACCTATATCTGAAATGCCTATCGACACCTATATCTGAAATGCCTATCGACACATATATCTGAAATGCCTATCGACACCTATATCTGAAATGCCTATCGACACCTATATCTGAAATGCCTATC
The DNA here is from genome assembly GCA_034508555.1 of Venustoraphidia nigricollis. Classification (NCBI taxonomy): domain Eukaryota; kingdom Metazoa; phylum Arthropoda; class Insecta; order Raphidioptera; family Raphidiidae; genus Venustoraphidia; species Venustoraphidia nigricollis. The sequence continues at coordinate 23,567 of JAVRKA010001109.1, read as the reverse complement.
GACACCTATATCTGAAATGCCTATCGACACCTATTTTTGAAATGCCTATCGGAAACTACATCTGAAATGCCTATCAGCACCTATATTTGAAATGCCTATCGGCAACCATATCTGGAATGCCTATCGGCACCTATATTTGAAATGCCTATCGGCTTCTATATCTGAAATGCCTATCGGCACCTATTTTTAAAATGCCAATCGGCAACTATATCTTAAATGCCTATCGGCACCTATATCTGAAATGCCTATCGACACCTATATCTGAAATGCCTATCGACACCTATATCTTAAATGCCTATCGACACCTTTATCTGAAATGCCTATCGACACCTATATCTGAAATGCCTATCGACACCTATATCTGAAATGCCTATCGACACCTATATCTGAAATGCCTATCGACACCTATTTTTGAAATGCCTATCGGAAACTACATCTGAATTGCCTATCAGCACCTATTTTTGAAATGCCTATCAGCAACCATATCTGGAATGCCTATCGGCACCTATATTTGAAATGCCTATCGGATTCTATATCTGAAATGCCTATCGGCACCTATTTTTAAAATGCCAATCGGCAACTATATCTGAAATGCCTATCGGCACCTATATCTGAAATGCCTATCGACACCTATATCTGAAATGCCTATCGACACCTATATCTGAAATGCCTATCGGCAACTATATCTGAAATGCCTATCGACACCTATATCTGAAATGCCTATCGACACCTATATCTGAAATGCCTATCGACACCTATATCTGACATGCCTATCGACACCTATATCTGAAATGCCTATCGACACCTATTTTTGAAATGCCTATCGGAAACTACATCTGAAATGCCTATCAGCACCTATATGTGAAATGCCTATCGGCAACCATATCTGGAATGCCTATCGGCACCTATATTTGAAATGCCTATCGGCTTCTATATCTGAAATGCCTATCGGCACCTATTTTTAAAATGCCAATCGGCAACTATATCTGAAATGCCTATCGGCACCTATATCTGAAATGCCTATCGACACCTATATCTGAAATGCCTATCGACACCTATATCTGAAATGCCTATCGACACCTATATCTGAAATGCCTATCGACACCTATATCTGAAATGCCTATCGACACCTATATCTGAAATGCCTATCGACACCTATATCTGAAATGCCTATCGACACCTATATCTGAAATGCCTATCGACACCTATATATGAAATGCCTATCGACACCTATATCTGAAATGCCTATCGACACCTATATCTGAAATGCCTATCGACACCTATTTTTGAAATGCCTATCGGAAACTACATCTGAAAAGTCTATCAGCACCTATATTTGAAATGCCTATCGGCAACCATATCTGGAATGTCTATCGGCACCTATATTTGAAATGCCTATCGGCTTCTATATCTGAAATGCCTATCGGCACCTATTTTTAAAATGCCAATCGGCAACTATATCTGAAATGCCTATCGGCACCTATATCTGAAATGCCTATCGACACCTATATCTGAAATGCCTATCGACACCTATATCTGAAATGCCTATCGACACCTATATCTGAAATGCCTATCGACACCTATATCTGAAATGCCTATCGACACCTATATCTGAAATGCCTATCGACACCTATATCTGAAATGCCTATCGACACCTATATCTGAAATGCCTATCGACACCTATTTTTGAAATGCCTATCGGAAACTACATCTGAAATGCCTATCAGCACCTTTATTTGAAATGCCTATCGGCAACCATATCTGGAATGCCTATCGGCACCTATATTTGAAATGCCTATCGGCTTCTATATCTGAAATGCCTATCGGCACCTATTTTTAAATGCCAATCGGCACCTATTTTTAAAATGCCAATCGGCAACTATATCTGAAATGCCTATCGGCACCTATATCTGAAATGCCTATCGACACCTATATCTGAAATGCCTATTGACACCTATATCTGAAAGGCCTATCGACACCTATATCTGAAATGCCTATTGACACCTATATCTGAAATGCCTATCGACACCTATATCTGAAATGCCTATCGACACCTATATCTGAAATGCCTATCGACACCTATTTCTGAAATGCCTATCGACACCTATATCTGAAATGCCTATCGACACCTATTTTTGAAATGCCTATCGGAAACTACATCTGAAATGCCTATCAGTACCTATATTTGAAATGCCTATCGGCAACCATATCTGGAATGCCTATCGGCACCTATATTTGAAATGCCTATCGGCTTCTATATCTGAAATGCCTATCGGCACCTATTTTTAAAATGCCAATCGGCAACTATATCTGAAATGCCTATCGGCACCTATATCTGAAATGCCTATCGACACCTATATCTGAAATGCCTATCGTCACCTATATCTGAAATGCCTATCGACACCTATATCTGAAATGCCTATTGACACCTATATCTGAAATGCCTATCGACACCTATATCTGAAATGCCTATCGACACCTATATCTGAAATGCCTATCGACACCTATTTTTGAAATGCCTATCGGAAACTACATCTGAAATGCCTATCAGCACCTATATTTGAAATGCCTATCGGCAACCATATCTGGAATGCCTATCGGCACCTATATTTGAAATGCCTATCGGCTTCTATATCTGAAGTGCCTATCGGCACCTATTTTTAAAATGCCAATCGGCAACTATATCTGAAATGCCTATCGGCACCTATATCTGAAATGCTCATCGACACCTATATCTGAAATGCCTATCGACACCTATATCTGAAATGCCTATCGACACCTTTTTCTGAAATTCCTATCGACACCTATATCTGAAATGCCTATCGACACCCATATCTGAAATGCCTATCGACACCTATATCTGAAATGCCTATCGACACCTATATCTGAAATGCCTATCGACACCTATATCTGAAATGCCTATCGACACCTATTTTTGAAATGCCTATCGACACCTATATCTGAAATGCCTATCAGCACCTATTTTTGAAATGCCTATCGGCAACCATATCTGGAATGCCTATCGGCACCTATATTTGAAATGCCTATCGGCTTCTATATCTGAAGTGCCTATCGGCACCTATTTTTAAAATGCCAATCGGCAACTATATCTGAAATGCCTATCGGCACCTATATCTGAAATGCCTATCGACACTTATATCTGAAATGCCTATCGACACCTATATCTGAAATGCCTATCGACACCTATTTTTGAAATGCCTATCGGAAACTACATCTGAAATGCCTATCAGCACCTATTTTTGAAATGCCTATCGGCAACCATATCTGGAATGCCTATCGGCACCTATATTTGAAATGCCTATCGCTTCTATATCTGAAATGCCTATCGGCACCTATATCTGAAATGCCTATCGACACCCATATCTGAAATGCCTATCTACACCTATATCTGAAATGCCTATCGACACCTATATCTGAAATGCCTATCGACACCTATATCTGAAATGCCTATCGACACCTATTTTTGAAATGCCTATCGGAAACTACATCTGAAATGCCTATCAGCACCTATTTTTGAAATGCCTATCGGCAACCATATCTGGAATGCCTATCGGCACCTATATTTGAAATGCCTATCGGCTTCTATATCTGAAATGCCTATCGGCACCTATATCTGAAATGCCTATCGACACCTATATCTGAAATGCCTATCGACACCTATATCTGAAATGCCTATCGACACCTATATGTGAAATGCCTATCGACACCTATATCTGAAATGCCTATCGACACCTATATCTGAAATGCCTATCGACACCTATATCTGAAATGCCTATCGACACCTATATCTGAAATGCCTATCGACACCTATTTTTGAAATTCCTATCGGAAACTACATCTGAAATGCCTATCAGCACCTATATTTAAAATGCCTATTGGCAACCGTATCTGGAATGCCTATCGGCACCTATATTTGAAATGCCTATCAGCTTCTATATCTGAAATGCCTATCGGCACCTATTTTTAAAATGCCAATCGGCAACTATATCTGAAATGCCTATCGGCACCTATATCTGAAATGCCTATCGACACCTATATCTGAAATGCCTATCGACACCTATATCTGAAATGCCTATCGACACCTATATCTGAAATGCCTATCGACACCTATATCTGAAATGCCTATCGACACCTATATCTGAAATGCCTATCGACACCTATATCTGAAATGCCTATCGACACCTATATCTGAAATGCCTATCGACACCTATATCTGAAATGCCTATCGACACCTATTTTTGAAATGCCTCTCGGAAACTACATCTGAAATGCCTATCAGCACCTATATTTGAAATGCCTATCGGCAACCATATCTGGAATGCCTATCGGCACCTATGTTTGAAATGCCTATCGGCTTCTATATCTGAAATGCCTATCGGCACCTATTTTTAAAATGCCAATCGGCAACTATATCTGAAATGCCTATCGGCACCTATATCTGAAATGCCTATCGACACCTATATCTGAAATGCCTATCGACACCTATATCTGAAATGCCTATCGACACCTATATCTGAAATGCCTATCGACACCTATATCTGAAATGCCTATCGACACCTATATCTGAAATGCCTATCGACACCTATATCTGAAATGCCTATCGACACCTATATCTGAAATGCCTATCGACACCTATTTTTGAAATGCCTATCGGAAACTACATCTGAAATGCCTATCAGCACCTATATTTGATATGCCTATCGGCAACCATATCTGGAATGCCTATCGGCACCTATATTTGAAATGCCTATCGGCTTCTATATCTGAAATGCCTATCGGCACCTATTTTTAAAATGCCAATCGGCAACTATATCTGAAATGCCTATCGGCACCTATATCTGAAATGCCTATCGACACCTATATCTGAAATGCCTATCGGCACCTATATCTGAAATGCCTATCGACACCTATATCTGAAATGCCTATCGACACCTATATCTGAAATGCCTATCGACACATATATCTGAAATGCCTATCGACACCTATATCTGAAATGCCTATCGACACCTATATCTAAAATGCCTATCGACACCTATATCTGAAATGCCTATCGACACCTATTTTTGAATGCCTATCGGAAACTACATCTGAAATGCCTATCAGCACCTATATTTGAAATGCCTATCGGCAACCATATCTGGAATGCCTATCGGCACCTATATCTGAAATGCCTATCGACACCTATATCTGAAATGCCTATCGACACCTATATCTGAAATGCCTATCGACACATATATCTGAAATGCCTATCGACACCTATATCTGAAATGCCTATCGACACCTATATCTAAAATGCCTATCGACACCTATATCTGAAATGCCTATCGACACCTATTTTTGAAATGCCTATCGGAAACTACATCTGAAATGCCTATCAGCACCTATATTTGAAATGCCTATCGGCAACCATATCTGGAATGCCTATCGGCACCTATATTTGAAATGCCTATCGGCTTCTATATCTGAAATGCCTATCGGCACCTATTTTTAAAATGCCAATCGGCAACTATATCTGAAATGCCTATCGGCACCTATATCTGAAATGCCTATCGACACCTATATATGAAATGCCTATCGACACCTATATCTGAAATGCCTATCGACACCTTTATCTGAAATGCCTATCGACACCTATATCTGAAATGCCTATCGACACCTATATCTGAAATGCCTATCGACACCTATATCTGAAATGCCTATCGACACCTATATCTGAAATGCTTATCGACACCTATATCTGAAATGCCTATCGACACCTATATCTGAAATGCCTATCGACACCTATATCTGAAATGCCTATCGACACCTATATCTGAAATGCCTATCGACACCTATATCTGAAATGCCTATCGACACCTATTTTTGAAATGCCTAATCGGAAACTACATCTGAAAAGCCTATCAGCACCTATATTTGAAATGCCTATCGGCAACCATATCTGGAATGCCTATCGGCACCTATATTTGAAATGCCTATCGGCTTCTATATCTGAAATGCCTATCGGCACCTATTTTTAAAATGCCAATCAACAACTATATCTGAAATGCCTATCGGCACCTATATCTGAAATGCCTATCGACACCTATATCTGAAATGCCTATCGACACCTATATCTGAAATGCCTATCGACACCTATATCTGAAATGCCTATCGACACCTATATCTGAAATGCCTATCGACACCTATATCTGAAATGCCTATCGACACCTATATCTGAAATGCCTATCGACACCTATATCTGAAATGCCTATCGACACCTATATCTGAAATGCCTATCGACACCTATATCTGAAATGCCTATCGACACCTATATCTGAAATGCCTATCGACACCTATTTTGAAATGCCTATCGGAAACTACATCTGAAATGCCTATCAGCACCTATATTTGAAATGCCTATCGGCAACCATATCTGGAATGCCTATCGGCATCTATATTTGAAATGCCTATCGGCTTCTATATCTGAAATGCCTATCGGCACCTATTTTTAAAATGCCAATCGGCAACTATATCTGAAATGCCTATCGGCACCTATATCTGAAATGCCTATCGACACCTATATCTGAAATGCCTATCGACACCTATATCTGAAATGCCTATCGACACCTATATCTGAAATGCCTATCGACACCTATATCTGAAATGCCTATCGACACCTATATCTGAAATGCCTATCGGCACCAATATCTGAAATGCCTATCGACACCTATATCTGAAATGCCTATCGACACCTATATCTGAAATGCCTATCGACACCTATATCTGAAATGCCTATCGACACCTATATCTGAAATGCCTATCGACACATATATCTGAAATGCCTATCGACACCTATATCTGAAATGCCTATCGACACCTATATCTGAAATGCCTATCGACACCTATATCTGAAATGCCTATCGACACCTATTTTTGAAATGCCTATCGGCAACCATATCTGGAATGCCTATCGGCACCTATATTTGAAATGCCTATCGGCTTCTATATCTGAAATGCCTATCGGCACCTATTTTTAAAATGCCAATCGGCAACTATATCTTAAATGCCTATCGGCACCTATATCTGAAATGCCTATCGACACCTATATCTGAAATGCCTATCGACACCTATATCTGAAATGCCTATCGACACCTTTATCTGAAATGCCTATCGACACCTATATCTGAAATGCCTATCGACACCTATATCTGAAATGCCTATCGACACCTATATCTGAAATGCCTATCGACACCTATATCTGAAATGCCTATCGACACCTATTTTTGAAATGCCTATCGGAAACTACATCTGAATTGCCTATCAGCACCTATTTTTGAAATGCCTATCAGCAACCATATCTGGAATGCCTATCGGCACCTATATTTGAAATGCCTATCGGCTTCTATATCTGAAATGCCTATCGGCACCTATTTTTAAAATGCCAATCGGCAACTATATCTGAAATGCCTATCGGCACCTATATCTGAAATGCCTATCGACACCTATATCTGAAATGCCTATCGACACCTATATCTGAAATGCCTATCGGCAACTATATCTGAAATGCCTATCGACACCTATATCTGAAATGCCTATCGACACCTATATCTGAAATGCCTATCGACACCTATATCTGACATGCCTATCGACACCTATATCTGAAATGCCTATCGACACCTATTTTTGAAATGCCTATCGGAAACTACATCTGAAATGCCTATCAGCTCCTATATTTGAAATGCCTATCGGCAACCATATCTGGAATGCCTATCGGCACCTATATTTGAAATGCCTATCGGCTTCTATATCTGAAATGCCTATCGGCACCTATTTTTAAAATGCCAATCGGCAACTATATCTGAAATGCCTATCGGCACCTATATCTGAAATGCCTATCGACACCTATATCTGAAATGCCTATCGACACCTATATATGAAATGCCTATCGACACCTATATCTGAAATGCCTATCGACACCTATATCTGAAATGCCTATCGACACCTATATCTGAAATGCCTATCGACACCTATATCTGAAATGCCTATCGACACCTATATCTGAAATGCCTATCGACACCTATATATGAAATGCCTATCGACACCTATATCTGAAATGCCTATCGACACCTATATCTGAAATGCCTATCGACACCTATTTTTGAAATGCCTATCGGAAACTACATCTGAAAAGTCTATCAGCACCTATATTTGAAATGCCTATCGGCAACCATATCTGGAATGCCTATCGGCACCTATATTTGAAATGCCTATCGGCTTCTATATCTGAAATGCCTATCGGCACCTATTTTTAAAATGCCAATCGGCAACTATATCTGAAATGCCTATCGGCACCTATATCTGAAATGCCTATCGACACCTATATCTGAAATGCCTATCGACACCTATATCTGAAATGCCTATCGACACCTATATCTGAAATGCCTATCGACACCTATATCTGAAATGCCTATCGACACCTATATCTGAAATGCCTATCGACACCTATATCTGAAATGCCTATCGACACCTATATCTGAAATGCCTATCGACACCTATTTTTGAAATGCCTATCGGAAACTACATCTGAAATGCCTATCAGCACCTTTATTTGAAATGCCTATCGGCAACCATATCTGGAATGCCTATCGGCACCTATATTTGAAATGCCTATCGGCTTCTATATCTGAAATGCCTATCGGCACCTATTTTTAAATGCCAATCGGCACCTATTTTTAAAATGCCAATCGGCAACTATATCTGAAATGCCTATCGGCACCTATATCTGAAATGCCTATCGACACCTATATCTGAAATGCCTATCGACACCTATATCTGAAAGGCCTATCGACACCTATATCTGAAATGCCTATTGACACCTATATCTGAAATGCCTATCGACACCTATATCTGAAATGCCTATCGACACCTATATCTGAAATGCCTATTGACACCTATATCTAAAATGCCTATCGACACCTATATCTGAAATGCCTATCGACACCTATTTTTGAAATGCCTATCGGAAACTACATCTGAAATGCCTATCAGTACCTATATTTGAAATGCCTATCGGCAACCATATCTGGAATGCCTATCGGCACCTATATTTGAAATGCCTATCGGCTTCTATATCTGAAATGCCTATCGGCACCTATTTTTAAAATGCCAATCGGCAACTATATCTGAAATGCCTATCGGCACCTATATCTGAAATGCCTATCGACACCTATATCTGAAATGCCTATCGACACCTATATCTGAAATGCCTATCGACACCTATATCTGAAATGCCTATCGACACCTATATCTGAAATGCCTATCGACACCTATTTTTGAAATGCCTATCGGAAACTACATCTGAAATGCCTATCAGCACCTATATTTGAAATGCCTATCGGCAACCATATCTGGAATGCCTATCGGCACCTATATTTGAAATGCCTATTGGCTTCTATATCTGAAATGCCTATCGGCACCTATTTTTAAAATGCCAATCGGCAACTATATCTGAAATGCCTATCGGCACCTATATCTGAAATGCCTATCGACACCTATATCTGAAATGCCTATCGTCACCTATATCTGAAATGCCTATCGACACCTATATCTGAAATGCCTATCGACACCTATATCTGAAATGCCTATCGACACCTATATCTGAAATGCCTATCGACACTTATATTTGAAATGCCTATCGACACCTATATCTGAAATGCCTATCGACACCTATTTTTGAAATGCCTATCGGAAACTACATCTGAAATGCCTATCAGCACCTATATTTGAAATGCCTATCGGCAACCATATCTGGAATGCCTATCGGCACCTATATTTGAAATGCCTATCGGCTTCTATATCTGAAGTGCCTATCGGCACCTATTTTTAATATGCCAATCGGCAACTATATCTGAAATGCCTATCGGCACCTATATCTGAAATGCTCATCGACACCTATATCTGAAATGCCTATCGACACCTATATCTGAAATGCCTATCGACACCTATTTCTGAAATTCCTATCGACACCTATATCTGAAATGCCTATCGACACCCATATCTGAAATGCCTATCGACACCTATATCTGAAATGCCTATCGACACCTATATCTGAAATGCCTATCGACACCTATTTTTGAAATGCCTATCGGAAACTACATCTGAAAAGTCTATCAGCACCTATATTTGAAATGCCTATCGGCAACCATATCTGGAATGCCTATCGGCACCTATATTTGAAATGCCTATCGGCTTCTATATCTGAAATGCCTATCGGCACCTATTTTTAAAATGCCAATCGGCAACTATATCTGAAATGCCTATCGGCACCTATATCTGAAATGCCTATCGACACCTATATCTGAAATGCCTATCGACACCTATATCTGAAATGCCTATCGACACCTATATCTGAAATGCCTATCGACACCTATATCTGAAATGCCTATCGACACCTATATCTGAAATGCCTATCGACACCTATATCTGAAATGCCTATCGACACCTATATCTGAAATGCCTATCGACACCTATTTTTGAAATGCCTATCGGAAACTACTTCTGAAATGCCTATCAGCACCTTTATTTGAAATGCCTATCGGCAAGCATATCTGGAATGCCTATCGGCACCTATATTTGAAATGCCTATCGGCTTCTATATCTGAAATGCCTATCGGCACCTATTTTTAAATGCCAATCGGCACCTATTTTTAAAATGCCAATCGGCAACTATATCTGAAATGCCTATCGGCACCTATATCTGAAATGCCTATCGACACCTATATCTGAAATGCCTATCGACACCTATATCTGAAAGGCCTATCGACACCTATATCTGAAATGCCTATTGACACCTATATCTGAAATGCCTATCGACACCTATATCTGAAATGCCTATCGACACCTATATCTGAAATGCCTATCGACACCTATATCTGAAATGCCTATCGACACCTATATCTGAAATGCCTATCGACACCTATTTTTGAAATGCCTATCGGAAACTACATCTGAAATGCCTATCAGTACCTATATTTGAAATGCCTATCGGCAACCATATCTGGAATGCCTATCGGCACCTATATTTGAAATGCCTATCGGCTTCTATATCTGAAATGCCTATCGGCACCTATTTTTAAAATGCCAATCGGCAACTATATCTGAAATGCCTATCGGCACCTATATCTGAAATGCCTATCGACACCTATATCTGAAATGCCTATCGACACCTATATCTGAAATGCCTATCGACACCTATATCTGAAATGCCTATCGACACCTATATCTGAAATGCCTATCGACACCTATTTTTGAAATGCCTATCGGAAACTACATCTGAAATGCCTATCAGCACCTATATTTGAAATGCCTATCGGCAACCATATCTGGAATGCCTATCGGCACCTATATTTGAAATGCCTATTGGCTTCTATATCTGAAATGCCTATCGGCACCTATTTTTAAAATGCCAATCGGCAACTATATCTGAAATGCCTATCGGCACCTATATCTGAAATGCCTATCGACACCTATATCTGAAATGCCTATCGTCACCTATATCTGAAATGCCTATCGACACCTATATCTGAAATGCCTATCGACACCTATATCTGAAATGCCTATCGACACCTATATCTGAAATGCCTATCGACACTTATATCTGAAATGCCTATCGACACCTATATCTGAAATGCCTATCGACACCTATTTTTGAAATGCCTATCGGAAACTACATCTGAAATGCCTATCAGCACCTATATTTGAAATGCCTATCGGCAACCATATCTGGAATGCCTATCGGCACCTATATTTGAAATGCCTATCGGCTTCTATATCTGAAGTGCCTATCGGCACCTATTTTTAAAATGCCAATCGGCAACTATATCTGAAATGCCTATCGGCACCTATATCTGAAATGCTCATCGACACCTATATCTGAAATGCCTATCGACACCTATATCTGAAATGCCTATCGACACCTATTTCTGAAATTCCTATCGACACCTATATCTGAAATGCCTATCGACACCCATATCTGAAATGCCTATCGACACCTATATCTGAAATGCCTATCGACACCTATATCTGAAATGCCTATCGACACCTATATCTGAAATGCCTATCGACACCTATTTTTGAAATGCCTATCGGAAACTACATCTGAAATGCCTATCAGCACCTATTTTTGAAATGCCTATCGGCAACCATATCTGGAATGCCTATCGGCACCTATATTTGAAATGCCTATCGGCTTCTATATCTGAAGTGCCTATCGGCACCTATTTTTAAAATGCCAATCGGCAACTATATCTGAAATGCCTATCGGCACCTATATCTGAAATGCCTATCGACACCTATATCTGAAATGCCTATCGACACCTATATCTGAAATGCCTATCGACACCTATATCTGAAATGCCTATCGACACCTATATCTGAAATGCCTATCGACACCTATATCTGAAATGCCTATCGACACCTATTTTTGAAATGCCTATCGGAAACTACATCTGAAATGCCTATCAGCACTTATATTTGAAATGCCTATCGGCAACCATATCTGGAATGCCTATCGGCACCTATATTTGAAATGCCTATCGGCTTTTATATCTGAAATGCTTATCGACACCTATTTTTGAAATGCCTATCGGAAACTACATCTGAAATGCCTATCAGCACCTATATTTGAAATGCCTATCGGCAACCATATCTGGAATGCCTATCGACACCTATATTTGAAATGCCTATCGGCTTCTATATCTGAAATGCCTATCGGCACCTATTTTTAAAATGCCAATCGGCAACTATATCTGAAATGCCTAACGGCACCTATATCTGAAATGCCTATCGACACCTATATCTGAAATGCCTATCGACACCCATATCTGAAATGCCTATCGACACCTATATCTGAAATGCCTATCGACACCTATATCTGAAATGTCTATCGACACCTATATCTGAAATGCCTATCGACACCTATATCTGAAATGTCTATCGACACCTATATCTGAAATGCCTATCGACACCTATTTTTGAAATGCCTATCGGAAACTACATCTGAAATGCCTATCAGCACCTATATTTGAAATGCCTATCGGCAACCATATCTGGAATGCCTATCGGCACCTATATATGAAATGCCTATCGGCTTCTATATCTGAAATGCCTATCGGCACCTATTTTTAAAATGCCAATCGGCAACTATATCTGAAATGCCTATCGGCACCTATATCTGAAATGCCTATCGACACCTATATCTGAAATGCCTATCGACACCTATATCTGAAATGCCTATCGACACCTATATCTGAAATGCCTATCGACACCTATATCTGAAATGCCTATCGACACCTATATCTGAAATGCCTATCGACACCTATATCTGAAATGCCTATCGGCTTCTATATCTGAAATGCCTATCGACACCTATTTTAGAAATGCCTATCGGAAACTACATCTGAAATGCCTATCAGCACCTATATTTGAAATGCCTATCGGCAACCATATCTGGAATGCCTATCAGGACCTATATTTGAAATGCCTATCGGCTTCTATATCTGAAATGCCTATCGGCACCTATTTTTAAAATGCCAATCGGCAACTATATCTGAAATGCCTATCGGCACCTATATCTGAAATGCCTATCGACACCTATATCTGAAATGCCTATCGACACCTATATCTGAAATGCCTATCGACACCTATATCTGAAATGCCTATCGACACCTATATCTGAAATGCCTATCGACACCTATATCTGAAATGCCTATCGACACCTATATCTGAAATGCCAATCGACACCTATATCTGAAATGCCTATCGACACCTATTTTTGAAATGCCTATCGGATACTACATCTGAAATGCCTATCAGCACCTATATTTGAAATGCCTATCGGCAACCATATCTGGAATGCCTATCGACACCTATATTTGAAATGCCTATCGGCTTCTATATCTGAAATGCCTATCGGCACCTATTTTTAAAATGCCAATCGGCAACTATATCTGAAATGCCTATCGGCACCTATATCTGAAATGCCTATCGACACCTATATATGAAATGCCTATCGACACCTATATCTAAATTCCTATCGACACCTATATCTGAAATGCCTATCGACACCTATATCTGAAATGCCTATCGACACCTATATTTGAAATGCCTATCGACACCTATATCTGAAATGCCTATCGACACCTATATCTGAAATGCCTATCGACACCTATATCTAAAATGCCTATCGACACCTATATCTGAAATGCCTATCGACACCTATATCTGAGATGCCTATCGACACCTATTTTTGAAATGCCTATCGGAAACTACATCTGAAATGCCTATCAGCACCTATATTTGAAATGCCTATCGGCAACCATATCTGGAATGCCTATCGGCACCTATATTTGAAATGCCTATCGGCTTCTATATCTGAAATGCCTATCGGCACCTATTTTTAAAATGCCAATTGGCAACTATATCTGAAATGCCTATCGGCACCTATATCTGAAATGCCTATCGACACCTATATCTGAAATGCCTATCGACACTTATATCTGAAATGCCTATCGACACCTATATCTGAAATGCCTATCGACACCTATATCTGAAATGCCTATCGACACCTATTTTTGAAATGCCCATGGGAAACTACATCTGAAATGCCTATCAGCACCTATATTTGAAATGCCTATCGGCAACCATATCTGAAATGCCTATCGGCACCTATATTTGAAATGCCTATCGGCTTCTATATCTGAAATGCCTATCGGCACCTATTTTTAAAATGCCAATCGGCAACTATATCTGAAATGCCTATCGGCACCTATACCTGAAATGCCTATCGACACCTATATCTGAAATGCCTATCGACACCTATATCTGAAATGCCTATCGACACCTATATCTGAAATGCCTATCGACACCTATATCTGAAATGCCTATCGACACCTATATCTGAAATGCCTATCGACACCTATATCTGAAATGCCTATCGACACCTATATCTGAAATGCCTATCGACACCTATATCTGAAATGCCTATCGACACCTATTTTTGAAATGCCTATCGGAAACTACATTTGAAATGCCTATCAGCACCTATATTTGAAATGCCTATCGGCAACCATATCTGGAATGCCTATCGGCACCTATATTTGAAATGCCTATCGGCTTCTATATCTGAAATGCCTATCGGCACCTATTTTTAAAATGCCAATCGGCAACTATATCTGAAATGCCTATCGGCACCTATATCTGAAATGCCTATCGACACCTATATCTGAAATGCCTATCGACACCTATATCTGAAATGCCTATCGACACCTATATCTGAAATGCCTATCGACACCTATATCTGAAATGCCTATCGACACCTATATCTGAAATGCCAATTGACACCTATATCTGAAATGCCTATCGACACCTATATCTGAAATGCCAATCGACACCTATATCTGAAATGCTTATCGACACCTATTTTTGAAATGCCTATCGGAAACTACATCTGAAATGCCTATCAGCACCTATATTTGAAATGCCTATCGGCAACCATATCTGGAATGCCTATCGGCACCTATATTTGAAATGCCTATCATCTTCTATATCTGAAATGCCTATCGGCACCTATTTTTAAAATGCCAATCGGCAACTATATCTGAAATGCCTATCGGCACCTATATCTGAAATGCCTATCGACACCTATATATGAAATGCCTATCGACACCTATATCTGAAATGCCTATCGACACCTATATCTGAAATGCCTATCGACACCTATATTTGAAATGCCTATCGACACCTATATCTGAAATGCCTATCGACACCTATATCTGAAATGCCTATCGACACCTATATCTGAAATGCCTATCGACACCTATATCTGAGATGCCTATCGACACCTATTTTTGAAATGCCTATCGGAAACTACATCTCAAATGCCTATCAGCACCTATATTTGAAATGCCTATCGAACCATATCTGGAATGCGTATCGGCACCTATATTTGAAATGCCTATCGGCTTCTATATCTGAAATGCCTATCGGCACCTATTTTTAAAATGCCAATTGGCAACTATATCTGAAATGCCTATCGGCACCTATATCTGAAATGCCTATCGACACCTATATCTGAAATGCCTATCGACACCTATATCTGAAATGCCTATCGACACCTATATCTGAAATGCCTATCGACACCTATATCTGAAATGCCTATCGACACCTATTTTTGAAATGCCTATGGGAAACTACATCTGAAATGCCTATCAGCACCTATATTTGAAATGCCTATCGGCAACCATATCTGGAATGCCTATCGGCACCTATATTTGAAATGCCTATCGGCCTCTATATCTGAAATGCCTATCGGCACCTATTTTTAAAATGCCAATCGGCAACTATATCTGAAATGCCTATCGGCACCTATATCTGAAATGCCTATCGACACCTATATCTGAAATGCCTATCGACACCTATATCTGAAATGCCTATCGACACCTATATCTGAAATGCCTATCGACACCTATATCTGAAATGCCTATCGACACCTATATCTGAAATGCCTATCGACACCTATATCTGAAATGCCTATCGACACCTATATCTGAAATGCCTATCGACACCTATTTTTGAAATGCCTATCGGAAACTACATCTGAAATGCCTATCAGCACCTATATTTGAAATGCCTATCGGCAACCATATCTGGAATGCCTATCGGCACCTATATTTGAAATGCCTATCGGCTTCTATATCTGAAATGCCTATCGGCACCTATTTTTAAAATGCCAATCGGCAACTATATCTGAAATGCCTATCGGCACCTATATCTGAAATGCCTATCGACACCTATATCTGAAATGCCTATCGACACCTATATCTGAAATGCCTATCGACACCTATATCTGAAATGCCTATCGACACCTATATCTGAAATGCCTATCGACACCTATATCTGAAATGCCTATCGACACCTATATCTGAAATGCCTATCGACACCTATATCTGAAATGCCTATCGACACCTATTTTTGAAATGCCTATCGGAAACTACTTCTGAAATGCCTATCAGCACCTTTATTTGAAATGCCTATCGGCAACCATATCTGGAATGCCTATCGGCACCTATATTTGAAATGCCTATCGGCTTCTATATCTGAAATGCCTATCGGCACCTATTTTTAAATGCCAATCGGCACCTATTTTTAAAATGCCAATCGGCAACTATATCTGAAATGCCTATCGGCACCTATATCTGAAATGCCTATCGACACCTATATCTGAAATGCCTATCGACACCTATATCTGAAAGGCCTATCGACACCTATATCTGAAATGCCTATTGACACCTATATCTGAAATGCCTATCGACACCTATATCTGAAATGCCTATCGACACCTATATCTGAAATGCCTATCGACACCTATATCTGAAATGCCTATCGACACCTATATCTGAAATGCCTATCGACACCTATTTTTGAAATGCCTATCGGAAACTACATCTGAAATGCCTATCAGTACCTATATTTGAAATGCCTATCGGCAACCATATCTGGAATGCCTATCGGCACCTATATTTGAAATGCCTATCGGCTTCTATATCTGAAATGCCTATCGGCACCTATTTTTAAAATGCCAATCGGCAACTATATCTGAAATGCCTATCGGCACCTATATCTGAAATACCTATCGACACCTATATCTGAAATGCCTATCGACACCTATATCTGAAATGCCTATCGACACCTATATCTGAAATGCCTATCGACACCTATATCTGAAATGCCTATCGACACCTATTTTTGAAATGCCTATCGGAAACTACATCTGAAATGCCTATCAGCACCTATATTTGAAATGCCTATCGGCAACCATATCTGGAATGCCTATCGGCACCTATATTTGAAATGCCTATTGGCTTCTATATCTGAAATGCCTATCGGCACCTATTTTTAAAATGCCAATCGGCAACTATATCTGAAATGCCTATCGGCACCTATATCTGAAATGCCTATCGACACCTATATCTGAAATGCCTATCGTCACCTATATCTGAAATGCCTATCGACACCTATATCTGAAATGCCTATCGACACCTATATCTGAAATGCCTATCGACACCTATATCTGAAATGCCTATCGACACTTATATCTGAAATGCCTATCGACACCTATATCTGAAATGCCTATCGACACCTATTTTTGAAATGCCTATCGGAAACTACATCTGAAATGCCTATCAGCACCTATATTTGAAATGCCTATCGGCAACCATATCTGGAATGCCTATCGGCACCTATATTTGAAATGCCTATCGGCTTCTATATCTGAAGTGCCTATCGGCACCTATTTTTAAAATGCCAATCGGCAACTATATCTGAAATGCCTATCGGCACCTATATCTGAAATGCTCATCGACACCTATATCTGAAATGCCTATCGACACCTATATCTGAAATGCCTATCGACACCTATTTCTGAAATTCCTATCGACACCTATATCTGAAATGCCTATCGACACCCATATCTGAAATGCCTATCGACACCTATATCTGAAATGCCTATCGACACCTATATCTGAAATGCCTATCGACACCTATATCTGAAATGCCTATCGACACCTATTTTTGAAATGCCTATCGGAAACTACATCTGAAATGCCTATCAGCACCTATTTTTGAAATGCCTATCGGCAACCATATCTGGAATGCCTATCGGCACCTATATTTGAAATGCCTATCGGCTTCTATATCTGAAGTGCCTATCGGCACCTATTTTTAAAATGCCAATCGGCAACTATATCTGAAATGCCTATCGGCACCTATATCTGAAATGCCTATCGACACCTATATCTGAAATGCCTATCGACACCTATATCTGAAATGCCTATCGACACCTATATCTGAAATGCCTATCGACACCTATATCTGAAATGCCTATCGACACCTATATCTGAAATGCCTATCGACACCTATTTTTGAAATGCCTATCGGAAACTACATCTGAAATGCCTATCAGCACTTATATTTGAAATGCCTATCGGCAACCATATCTGGAATGCCTATCGGCACCTATATTTGAAATGCCTATCGGCTTTTATATCTGAAATGCTTATCGACACCTATTTTTGAAATGCCTATCGGAAACTACATCTGAAATGCCTATCAGCACCTATATTTGAAATGCCTATCGGCAACCATATCTGGAATGCCTATCGACACCTATATTTGAAATGCCTATCGGCTTCTATATCTGAAATGCCTATCGGCACCTATTTTTAAAATGCCAATCGGCAACTATATCTGAAATGCCTAACGGCACCTATATCTGAAATGCCTATCGACACCTATATCTGAAATGCCTATCGACACCCATATCTGAAATGCCTATCGACACCTATATCTGAAATGCCTATCGACACCTATATCTGAAATGTCTATCGACACCTATATCTGAAATGCCTATCGACACCTATATCTGAAATGTCTATCGACACCTATATCTGAAATGCCTATCGACACCTATTTTTGAAATGCCTATCGGAAACTACATCTGAAATGCCTATCAGCACCTATATTTGAAATGCCTATCGGCAACCATATCTGGAATGCCTATCGGCACCTATATATGAAATGCCTATCGGCTTCTATATCTGAAATGCCTATCGGCACCTATTTTTAAAATGCCTATCGGCAACTATATCTGAAATGCCTATCGGCACCTATATCTGAAATGCCTATCGACACCTATATCTGAAATGCCTATCGACACCTATATCTGAAATGCCTATCGACACCTATATCTGAAATGCCTATCTACACCTATATCTGAAATGCCTATCGACACCTATATCTGAAATGCCTATCGACACCTATATCTGAAATGCCTATCGGCTTCTATATCTGAAATGCCTATCGACACCTATTTTAGAAATGCCTATCGGAAACTACATCTGAAATGCCTATCAGCACCTATATTTGAAATGCCTATCGGCAACCATATCTGGAATGCCTATCAGGACCTATATTTGAAATGCCTATCGGCTTCTATATCTGAAATGCCTATCGGCACCTATTTTTAAAATGCCAATCGGCAACTATATCTGAAATGCCTATCGGCACCTATATCTGAAATGCCTATCGACACCTATATCTGAAATGCCTATCGACACCTATATCTGAAATGCCTATCGACACCTATATCTGAAATGCCTATCGACACCTATATCTGAAATGCCTATCGACACCTATATCTGAAATGCCTATCGACACCTATATCTGAAATGCCAATCGACACCTATATCTGAAATGCCTATCGACACCTATTTTTGAAATGCCTATCGGATACTACATCTGAAATGCCTATCAGCACCTATATTTGAAATGCCTATCGGCAACCATATCTGGAATGCCTATCGACACCTATATTTGAAATGCCTATCGGCTTCTATATCTGAAATGCCTATCGGCACCTATTTTTAAAATGCCAATCGGCAACTATATCTGAAATGCCTATCGGCACCTATATCTGAAATGCCTATCGACACCTATATATGAAATGCCTATCGACACCTATATCTGAAATGCCTATCGACACCTATATCTGAAATGCCTATCGACACCTATATCTGAAATGCCTATCGACACCTATATTTGAAATGCCTATCGACACCTATATCTGAAATGCCTATCGACACCTATATCTGAAATGCCTATCGACACCTATATCTAAAATGCCTATCGACACCTATATCACAAATGCCTATCGACACCTATATCTGAGATGCCTATCGACACCTATTTTTGAAATGCCTATCGGAAACTACATCTGAAATGCCTATCAGCACCTATATTTGAAATGCCTATCGGCAACCATATCTGGAATGCCTATCGGCACCTATATTTGAAATGCCTATCGGCTTCTATATCTGAAATGCCTATCGGCACCTATTTTTAAAATGCCAATTGGCAACTATATCTGAAATGCCTATCGGCACCTATATCTGAAATGCCTATCGACACCTATATCTGAAATGCCTATCGACACTTATATCTGAAATGCCTATCGACACCTATATCTGAAATGCCTATCGACACCTATATCTGAAATGCCTATCGACACCTATTTTTGAAATGCCCATGGGAAACTACATCTGAAATGCCTATCAGCACCTATATTTGAAATGCCTATCGGCAACCATATCTGAAATGCCTATCGGCACCTATATTTGAAATGCCTATCGGCTTCTATATCTGAAATGCCTATCGGCACCTATTTTTAAAATGCCAATCGGCAACTATATCTGAAATGCCTATCGGCACCTATACCTGAAATGCCTATCGACACCTATATCTGAAATGCCTATCGACACCTATATCTGAAATGCCTATCGACACCTATATCTGAAATGCCTATCGACACCTATATCTGAAATGCCTATCGACACCTATATCTGAAATGCCTATCGACACCTATATCTGAAATGCCTATCGACACCTATATCTGAAATGCCTATCGACACCTATATCTGAAATGCCTATCGACACCTATTTTTGAAATGCCTATCGGAAACTACATTTGAAATGCCTATCAGCACCTATATTTGAAATGCCTATCGGCAACCATATCTGGAATGCCTATCGGCACCTATATTTGAAATGCCTATCGGCTTCTATATCTGAAATGCCTATCGGCACCTATTTTTAAAATGCCAATCGGCAACTATATCTGAAATGCCTATCGGCACCTATATCTGAAATGCCTATCGACACCTATATCTGAAATGCCTATCGACACCTATATCTGAAATGCCTATCGACACCTATATCTGAAATGCCTATCGACACCTATATCTGAAATGCCTATCGGCACCTATTTTTAAAATGCCAATCGGCAACTATATCTGAAATGCCTATCGGCACCTATATCTGAAATGCCTATCGACACCTATATCTGAAATGCCTATCGGCACCTATATCTGAAATGCCTATCGACACCTATATATGAAATGCCTATCGACACCTATATCTGAAATGCCTATCGACACCTATATCTGAAATGCCTATCGACACCTATATTTGAAATGCCTATCGACACCTATATCTGAAATGCCTATCGACACCTATATCTGAAATGCCTATCGACACCTATATCTGAAATGCCTATCGACACCTATATCTGAGATGCCTATCGACACCTATTTTTGAAATGCCTATCGGAAACTACATCTCAAATGCCTATCAGCACCTATATTTGAAATGCCTATCGAACCATATCTGGAATGCGTATCGGCACCTATATTTGAAATGCCTATCGGCTTCTATATCTGAAATGCCTATCGGCACCTATTTTTAAAATGCCAATTGGCAACTATATCTGAAATGCCTATCGGCACCTATATCTGAAATGCCTATCGACACCTATATCTGAAATGCCTATCGACACCTATATCTGAAATGCCTATCGACACCTATATCTGAAATGCCTATCGACACCTATATCTGAAATGCCTATCGACACCTATTTTTGAAATGCCTATGGGAAACTACATCTGAAATGCCTATCAGCACCTATATTTGAAATGCCTATCGGCAACCATATCTGGAATGCCTATCGGCACCTATATTTGAAATGCCTATCGGCCTCTATATCTGAAATGCCTATCGGCACCTATTTTTAAAATGCCAATCAGCAACTATATCTGAAATGCCTATCGGCACCTATATCTGAAATGCCTATCGACACCTATATCTGAAATGCCTATCGACACCTATATCTGAAATGCCTATCGACACCTATATCTGAAATGCCTATCGACACCTATATCTGAAATGCCTATCGACACCTATATCTGAAATGCCTATCGACACCTATATCTGAAATGCCTATCGACACCTATATCTGAAATGCCTATCGACACCTATTTTTGAAATGCCTATCGGAAACTACATCTGAAATGCCTATCAGCACCTATATTTGAAATGCCTATCGGCAACCATATCTGGAATGCCTATCGGCACCTATATTTGAAATGCCTATCGGCTTCTATATCTGAAATGCCTATCGGCACCTATTTTTAAAATGCCAATCGGCAACTATATCTGAAATGCCTATCGGCACCTATATCTGAAATGCCTATCGACACCTATATCTGAAATGCCTATCGACACCTATATCTGAAATGCCTATCGACACCTATATCTGAAATGCCTATCGACACCTATATCTGAAATGCCTATCGACACCTATATCTGAAATGCCTATCGACACCTATTTTTGAAATGCCTATCGGAAACTACATCTGAAATGCCTATCAGCACCTATATTTGAAATGCCTATCGGCAACCATATCTGGAATGCCTATCGGCACCTATATTTGAAATGCCTATTGGCTTCTATATCTGAAATGCCTATCGGCACCTATTTTTAAAATGCCAATCGGCAACTATATCTGAAATGCCTATCGGCACCTATATCTGAAATGCCTATCGACACCTATATCTGAAATGCCTATCGTCACCTATATCTGAAATGCCTATCGACACCTATATCTGAAATGCCTATCGAC
>JAVRKA010001108.1:0-26342 GCA_034508555.1 Venustoraphidia nigricollis | reverse complement strand
CCGATAGGCATTTCAGATATAGTTGCCGATTGGCATTTTAAAAATAGGTGCCGATAGGCATTTCAGATATAGAAGCCGATAGGCATTTCAAATATAGGTGCCGATAGGCATTCCAGATATGGTTGCCGATAGGCATTTCAAATATAGGTGCTGATAGCATTTCAGATGTAGTTTCCGATAGGCATTTCAAAAATAGGTGTCGATAGGCATTTCAGATATAGGTGTCGATAGGCATTTCAGATATAGGTGTCGATAGGCATTTCAGAAATAGGTGTCGATAGGCATTTCAGATATAGGTGTCGATAGGCATTTCAGATATAGGTGTCGATAGGCATTTCAGATATAGGTGTCGATAGGCATTTCAGATATAGGTGTCGATAGGCATTTCAGATATAGGTGCCGATAGGCATTTCAGATATAGTTGCCGATTGGCATTTTAAAATAGGTGCCGATAGGCATTTCAGATATAGAAGCCGATAGGCATTTCAAATATAGGTGCCGATAGGCATTCCAGATATGGTTGCCGATAGGCATTTCAAATATAGGTGCTGATAGGCATTTCAGATGTAGTTTCCGATAGGCATTTCAAAAATAGGTGTCGATAGGCATTTCAGATATAGGTGTCGATAGGCATTTCAGATATAGGTGTCGACAGGCATTTCAGATATAGGTGTCGATAGGCATTTCAGATATAGGTGTCGATAGGCATTTCAGATATAGGTGTCGATAGGCATTTCAGATATAGGTGTCGATAGGCATTTCAGATATAGGTGTCGATAGGCATTTCAGATATAGGTGTCGATAGGCATTTCAGATATAGGTGCCGATAGGCATTTCAGATATAGTTGCCGATTGGCATTTTAAAAATAAGTGCCGATAGGCATTTCAGATATAGAAGCCGATAGGCATTTCAAATAAAGGTGCCGATAGGCATTCCAGATATGGTTGCCGATAGGCATTTCAAATATAGGTGCTGATAGGCATTTCAGATGTAGTTTCCGATAGGCATTTCAAAAATAGGTGTCGATAGGCATTTCAGATATAGGTGTCGATAGGCATTTCAGATATAGGTGTCGATAGGCATTTCAGATATAGGTGTCGATAGGCATTTCAGATATAGGTGTCGATAGGCATTTCAGATATAGGTGTCGATAGGCATTTCAGATATAGGTGTCGATAGGCATTTCAGATATAGGTGCCGATAGGCATTTCAGATATAGTTGCCTATTGGCATTTTAAAAATAGGTGCCGATAGGCATTTCAGATATAGAAGCCGATAGGCATTTCAAATATAGGTGCCGATAGGCATTCCAGATATGGTTGCCGATAGGCATTTCAAATATAGGTGCTGATAGGCATTTCAGATGTAGTTTCCGATAGGCATTTCAAAAATAGGTGTCGATAGGCATTTCAGATATAGGTGTCGATAGGCATTTCAGATATAGGTGTCGATAGGCATTTCAGATATAGGTGTCGATAGGCATTTCAGATATAGGTGTCGATAGGCATTTCAGATATAGGTGTCGATAGGCATTTCAGATATAGGTGTCGATAGGCATTTCAGATATAAGTGCCGATAGGCATTTCAGATATAGTTGCCGATTGGCATTTTAAAAATAAGTGCCGATAGGCATTTCAGATATAGAATCCGATAGGCATTTCAAATATAGGTGCCGATAGGCATTCCAGATATGGTTGCCGATAGGCATTTCAAATATAGGTGCTGATAGGCATTTCAGATGTAGTTTCCGATAGGCATTTCAAAAATAGGTGTCGATAGGCATTTCAGATATAGGTGTCGATAGGCATTTCAGATATAGGTGTCGATAGGCATTTCAGATATAGGTGTCGATAGGCATTTCAGATATAGGTGTCGATAGGCATTTCAGATATAGGTGTCGATAGGCATTTCAGATATAGGTGTCGATAGGCATTTCAGATATAGGTGTCGATAGGCATTTCAGATATAGGTGCCGATAGGCATTTCAGATATAGTTGCCGATTATCATTTTAAAAATAGGTGCCGATAGGCATTTCAGATATAGAAGCCGATAGGCATTTCAAATATAGGTGCCGATAGGCATTCCAGATATGGTTGCCGATAGGCATTTCAAAAATAGGTGTCGATAGGCATTTCAGATATAGGTGTCGATAGGCATTTCAGATATAGGTGTCGATAGGCATTTCAGATATAGGTGTCGATAGGCTTTTCAGATATAGGTGTCGATAGGCATTTCAGATATAGGTGTCGATAGGCATTTCAGATATAGTTGTCGATAGGCATTTCAGATATAGGTGTCGATAGGCATTTCAGATATAGGTGCCGATAGGCATTTCAGATATAGTTGCCGAATGGCATTTTAAAAATAGGTGCCGATAGGCATTTCAGATATAGTTGCCGATTGGCATTTTAAAAATAGGTGCCGATAGGCATTTCAGATATAAAAGCCGATAGGCATTTCAAATATAGGTGCCGATAGGCATTCCAGATATGGTTGCCGATAGGCATTTCAAATATAGGTGCTGATAGGCACTTCAGATGTAGTTTCCGATAGGCATTTCAAAAATAGGTGTCGATAGGCATTTCAGATATAGGTGTCGATAGGCATTTCAGATATAGGTGTCGATAGGCATTTCAGATATAGGTGTCGATAGGCATTTCAGAAATAGGTGTCGATAGGCATTTCAGATATAGGTGTCGATAGGCATTTCAGATATAGGTGTCGATAGGCATTTCAGATATAGGTGTCGATAGGCATTTCAGATATAGGTGTCGATAGGCATTTCAGATATAGGTGCCGATAGGCATTTCAGATATAGTTGCCGATTGGCATTTTAAAAATAGGTGCCGATAGGCATTTCAGATATAGAAGCCGATAGGCATTTCAAATATAGGTGCCGATAGGCATTCCAGATATGGTTGCCGATAGGCATTTCAAATATAGGTGCTGATAGGCATTTCAGATGTAGTTTCCGATAGGCATTTCAAAAATAGGTGTCGATAGGCATTTCAGATATAGGTGTCGATAGGCATTTCAGATATAGTGTCGATAGGCATTTCAGATATAGGTGTCGATAGGCATTTCAGATATAGGTGTCGATAGGCATTTCAGATATAGGTGTCGATAGGCATTTCAGATATAGGTGTCGATAGGCATTTAGATATAGGTGCGATAGGCATTTTAGATATAGTGCCGATTGGCATTTAAAATAGGTGCCGATAGGCATTTCAGATATAGTTGCCGATTGGCATTTTAAAAATAGGTGCCGATAGGCATTTCAGATATAGAAGCCGATAGGCATTTCAAATATAGGTGCCGATAGGCATTCCAGATATGGTTGCCGATAGGCATTTCAAATATAGGTGCTGATAGGCATTTCAAAAATAGCTGTCGATAGGCATTTCAGATATAGGTGTCGATAGGCATTTCAGATATAGGTGTCGATAGGCATTTCAGATATAGGTGTCGATAGGCATTTCAGATAAAGGTGTCGATAGGCATTTCAGATATAGGTGTCGATAGGCATTTCAGATATAGGTGTCGATAGGCATTTCAGATATAGGTGTCGATAGGCATTTCAGATATAGGTGTCGATAGGCATTTCAGATATAGGTGCCGATAGGCATTTCAGATATAGTTGCCTATTGGCATTTTAAAAATAGGTACCGATAGGCATTTCAGATATAGAAGCCGATAGGCATTTCAAATATAGGTGCCGATAGGCATTCCAGATATGGTTGCCGATAGGCATTTCAAATATAGGTGCTGATAGGCATTTCAGATGTAGTTTCCGATAGGCCTTTCAAAAATAGGTGTCGATAGGCATTTCAGATATAGGTGTCGATAGGCATTTCAGATATAGGTGTCGATAGGCATTTCAGATATAGGTGTCGATAGGCATTTCAGATATAGGTGTCGATAGGCATTTCAGATATATATGTGTCGATAGGCATTTCAGATATAGGTGTCGATAGGCATTTCAGATATAGGTGCCGATAGGCATTTCAGATATAGTTGCCGATTGGCATTTTAAAAATAGGTGCCGATAGGCATTTCAGATATAGAAGCCGATAGGCATTTCAAATATAGGTGCCGATAGGCATTCCAGATATGGTTGCCGATAGGCATTTCAAATATAGGTGCTGATAGCATTTCAGATGTAGTTTCCGATAGGCATTTCAAAAATAGGTGTCGATAGGCATTTCAGATATAGGTGTCGATAGGCATTTCAGATATAGGTGTCGATAGGCATTTCAGAAATAGGTGTCGATAGGCATTTCAGATATAGGTGTCGATAGGCATTTCAGATATAGGTGTCGATAGGCATTTCAGATATAGGTGTCGATAGGCATTTGAGATATAGGTGTCGATAGGCATTTCAGATATAGGTGCCGATAGGCATTTCAGATATAGTTGCCGATTGGCATTTTAAAAATAGGTGCCGATAGGCATTTCAGATATAGAAGCCGATAGGCATTTCAAATATAGGTGCCGATAGGCATTCCAGATATGGTTGCCGATAGGGCATTTCAAATATAGGTGCTGATAGGCATTTCAGATGTAGTTTCCGATAGGCATTTCAAAAATAGGTGTCGATAGGCATTTCAGATATAGGTGTCGATAGGCATTTCAGATATAGGTGTCGACAGGCATTTAAGATATAGGTGTCGATAGGCATTTCAGATATAGGTGTCGATAGGCATTTCAGATATAGGTGTCGATAGGCATTTCAGATATAGGTGTCGATAGGCATTTCAGATATAGGTGTCGATAGGCATTACAGATATAGGTGTCGATAGGCATTTCAGATATAGGTGCCGATAGGCATTTCAGATATAGTTGCCGATTGGCATTTTAAAAAATAGGTGCCGATAGGCATTTCAGATATAGAAGCCGATAGGCATATCAAATAAAGGTGCCGATAGGCATTCCAGATATGGTTGCCGATAGGCATTTCAAATATAGGTGCTGATAGGCATTTCAGATGTAGTTTCCGATAGGCATTTCAAAAATAGGTGTCGATAGGCATTTCAGATATAGGTGTCGATAGGCATTCAGATATAGGTGTCGATAGGCATTTTAGATATAGGTGTCGATAGGCATTTCAGATATAGGTGTTGATAGGCATTTCAGATATAGGTGTCGATAGGCATTTCAGATATAGGTGTCGATAGGCATTTCAGATATAGGTGCCGATAGGCATTTCAGATATAGTTGCCTATTGGCATTTTAAAAATAGGTGCCGATAGGCATTTCAGATATAGAAGCCGATAGGCATTTCAAATATAGGTGCCGATAGGCATTCCAGATATGGTTGCCGATAGGCATTTCAAATATAGGTGCTGATAGGCATTTCAGATGTAGTTTCCGATAGGCATTTCAAAAAATAGGTGTCGATAGGCATTTCAGATATAGGTGTCGATAGGCATTTCAGATATAGGTGTCGATAGGCATTTCAGATATAGGTGTCGATAGGCATTTCAGATATAGGTGTCGATAGGCATTTCAGATATAGGTGTCGATAGGCATTTCAGATATAGGTGTCGATAGGCATTTCAGATATAGGTGCCGATAAGCATTTCAGATATAGTTGCCGATTGGCATTTTAAAAATAGGTGCCGATAGGCATTTCAGATATAGAAGCCGATAGGCATTTCAAATATAGGTGCCGATAGGCATTCCAGATATGGTTGCCGATAGGCATTTCAAATATAGGTGCTGATAGGCACTTCAGATGTAGTTTCCGATAGGCATTTCAAAAATAGGTGTCGATAGGCATTTCAGATATAGGTGTCGATAGGCATTTTCAGATATAGGTGTCGATAGGCATTTCAGATATAGGTGTCGATAGGCATTTCAGATATAGGTGTCGATAGGCATTTCAGATATAGGTGTCGATAGGCATTTCAGATATAGGTGTCGATAGGCATTTCAGATATAGGTGCCGATAGGCATTTCAGATATAGTTGCCGATTGGCATTTTAAAAATAGGTGCCGATAGGCATTTCAGATATAGAAGCCGATAGGCATTTCAAATATAGGTGCCGATAGGGATTCCAGATATGGTTGCCGATAGGCATTTCAAATATAGGTGCTGATAGGCATTTCAGATTTAGTTTCCGATAGGCATTTCAAAAATTGGTGTCGATAGGCATTTCAGATATAGGTGTCGATAGGCATTTCAGATATAGGTGTCGATAGGCATTTCAGATATAGGTGTCGATAGGCATTTCAGATATAGGTGTCGATAGGCATTTCAGATATAGGTGTCGATAGGCATTTCAGATAAAGGTGTCGATAGGCATTTCAGATATAGGTGCCGATAGGCATTTCAGATATAGTTGCCGATTGGCATTTTAAAAATAAGTGCCGATAGGCATTTCAGATATAGAAGCCGATAGGCATTTCAAATATAGGTGCCGATAGGCATTCCAGATATGGTTGCCGATAGGCATTTCAAATATAGGTGCTGATAGGCATTTCAGATGTAGTTTCCGATAGGCATTTCAAAAATAGGTGTCGATAGGCATTTCAGATATAGGTGTCGATAGGCATTTCAGATATAGGTGTCGATAGGCATTTCAGATATAGGTGTCGATAGGCAATTCAGATATAGGTGTCGATAGGCATTTCAGATATAGGTGTCGATTGGCATTTCAGATATAGGTGTCGATAGGCATTTCAGATATAGGTGTCGATAGGCATTTCAGATATAGGTGTCGATAGGCATTTCAGATATAGGTGCCGATTGGCATTTTAAAAATGGGTGCCGATAGGCATTTCAGATATAGAAGCCGATAGGCATTTCAAATATAGGTGCCGATAGGCATTCCAGATATGGTTGCCGATAGGCATTTCAAATATAGGTGCTGATAGGCATTTCAGATGTAGTTTCCGATAGGCATTTCAAAAATAGGTGTCGATAGGCATTTCAGATATAGGTGTCTATAGGCATTTCAGATATAGGTGTCGATAGGCATTTCAGATATAGGTGTCGATAGGCATTTCAGATATAGGTGTCGATAGGCATTTCAGATATAGGTGTCGATAGACATTTCAGTTATAGGTGTCGATAGGCATTTCAGATATAGGTGTCAATAGGCATTTCAGATATAGGTGCCGATAGGCATTTCAGATACAGTTGCCGATTGGCATTTTAAAAATAGGTGCCGATAGGCATTTCAGATATAGAAGCCGAAACGCATTTCAAATATAGGTGCCGATAGGCATTCCAGATATGGTTGCCGATAGGCATTTCAAATATAGGTGCTGATAGGCATTTCAGATGTAGTTTCCGATAGGCATTTCAAAAATAGGTGTCGATAGGCATTTCAGATATAGGTGTCGATAAGCATTTCAGATATAGGTGTCGATAGGCATTTCAGATATAGGTGTCGATAGGCATTTCAGATATAGGTGTCGATAGGCATTTCAGATATAGGTGTCGATAGGCATTTCAGATATAGGTGTCGATAGGCATTTCAGATATAGGTGTCGATAGGCATTACAGATATTGGTGTCGATAGGCATTTCAGATATAGGTGCCGATAGGCATTTCAGATATAGTTGCCGATTGGCATTTTAAAAATAGGTGCCGATAGGCACTTCAGATATAGAAGCCGATAGGCATTTCAAATATAGGTGCCGATAGGCATTCCAGATATGGTTGCCGATTGGCATTTCAAATATAGGTGCTGATAGGCATTTCAGATGTAGTTTCCGATAGGCATTTCAAAAATAGGTGTCGATAGGCATTTTAGATATAGGTGTCGATAGGCATTTCAGATATAGGTGTCGATAGGCATTTCAGATATAGGTGTCGATAGGCATTTCAGATATAGGTGTCGATAGGCATTTCAGATATAGGTGTCGATAGGCATTTCAGATATAGGTGTCGATAGGCATTTCAGATATAGGTGACGATAGGCATTTCAGATATAGGTGTCGATAGGCTTTTCAGATATAGGTGCCGATAGGCATTTCAGATATAGTTGCCGATTGGCATTTCAGATATAGGTGTCGATAGGCATTTCAGATATAGGTGCCGATAGGCATTTCAGATATAGTTGCCGATTGGCATTTTAAAAATAGGTGCCGATAGGCATTTCAGATATAGAAGCCGATAGGCATTTCAAATATAGGTGCCGATAGGCATTCCAGATATGGTTGCCGATAGGCATTTCAAATATAGGTGCTGATAGGCATTTCAGATTTAGTTTCCGATAGGCATTTCAAAAATAGGTGTCGATAGGCATTTCAGATATAGGTGTCGATAGGCATTTCAGATATAGGTGTCGATAGGCATTTCAGATATAGGCGTCGATAGGCATTTCATATATAGGTGTCGATAGGCATTTCAGATATAGGTGTCGATAGGCATTTCAGATATAGGTGTGGATAGGCATTTCAGATATAGGTGTCGATAGGCATTTCAGATATAGGTGTCGATAGGCATTTCAGATATAGGTGTCGATAGGCATTTCAGATATAGGTGTCGATAGGCATTTCAGATATAGGTGTCGATAGGCATTTCAGATATAGGTGTCGATAGGCATTTCAGATATAGGTGTCGATAGGCATTTCAGACATAGGTGTCGATAGGCATTTCAGATATAGGTGCCGATAGGCATTTCAGATATAGTTGCCGATTGGCATTTTAAAAATAGGTGCCGATAGACATTTCAGATATAGAAGCCGATAGGCATTTCAAATATAGGTGCCGATAGGCATTCCAGATATGGTTGCCGATAGGCATTTCAAATATAGGTGCTGATAGGCATTTCAGATGTAGTTTCCGATAGGCATTTCAAAAATAGGTGTCGATAGGCATTTCAGATATAGGTGTCGATAGGCATTTCAGATATAGGTGTCGATAGGCATTTCAGAAATAGGTGTCAATAGGCATTTCAGATATAGGTGTCGATAGGCATTTCAGATATAGGTGTCGATAGGCATTTCAGATATAGGTGTCGATAGGCATTTCAGATATAGGTGTCGATAGGCATTTTAGATATAGGTGCCGATAGGCATTTCAGATATAGTTGCCGATTGGCATTTTAAAAATAGGTGCCGATAGGCATTTCAGATATAGAAGCCGATAGGCATTTCAAATAGGTATAGGTGCCGATAGGCATTCCAGATATGGTTGCCGATAGGCATTTCAAATATAGGTGCTGATAGGCATTTCAGATGTAGTTTCCGATAGGCATTTCAAAAATAGGTGTCGATAGGCATTTCAGATATAGGTGTCGATAGGCATTTCAGATATAGGTGTCGATAGGCATTTCAGATATAGGTGTCGATAGGCATTTCAGATATAGGTGTCGATAGGCATTTCAGATATAGGTGTCGATAGGCATTTCAGATATAGGTGTCGATAGGCATTTCAGATATAGGTGTCGATAGGTATTTCAGATATAGGGGTCGATAGGCATTTCAGATATAGGTGCCGATAGGCATTTCAGATATAGTTGCCGATTGGCATTTTAAAAATAGGTGCCGATAGGCATTTCAGATATAGAAGCCGATAGGCATTTCAAATATAGGTGCCGATAGGCATTCCAGATATGGTTGCCGATAGGCATTTCAAATATAGGTGCTGATAGGCATTTCAGATGTAGTTTCCGATAGGCATTTCAAAAATAGGTGTCGATAGGCATTTCAGATATAGGTGTCGATAGGCATTTCAGATATAGGTGTCGATAGGCATTTCAGATATAGGTGTCGATAGGCATTTCAGATATAGGTGTCGATAGGCATTTCAGATATAGGTGTCGATAGGCATTTCAGGTATAGGTGTCGATAGGCATTTCAGATATAGGTGTCGATAGGCATTTCAGATATAGGTGTCGATAGGCATTTCAGATATAGGTGCCGATAGGCATTTCAGATATAGTTGCCTATTGGCATTTTAAAAATAGGTACCGATAGGCATTTCAGATATAGAAGCCGATAGGCATTTCAAATATAGGTGCCGATAGGCATTCCAGATATGGTTGCCGATAGGCATTTCAAATATAGGTGCTGATAGGCATTTCAGATGTAGTTTCCGATAGGCATTTCAAAAATAGGTGTCGATAGGCATTTCAGATATAGGTGTCGATAGGCATTTCAGATATAGGTGTCAATAGGCATTTCAGATATAGGTGTCGATAGGCATTTCAGATATAGGTGTCGATAGGCATTTCAGATATAGGTGTCGATAGGCATTTCAGATATAGGTGTCGATAGGCATTTCAGATATAGGTGCCGATAGGCATTTCAGATATAGTTGCCGATTGGCATTTTAAAAAAAGGTGCCGATAGGCATTTCAGATATAGAAGCCGATAGACATTTCAAATATAGGTGCCGATAGGCATTCCAGATATGGTTGCCGATAGGCATTTCAAATATAGGTGCTGATAGCATTTCAGATGTAGTTTCCGATAGGCATTTCAAAAATAGGTGTCGATAGGCATTTCAGATATAGGTGTCGATAGGCATTTCAGATATAGGTGTCGATAGTCATTTCAGAAATAGGTGTCGATAGGCATTTCAGATATAGGTGTCGATAGGCATTTCAGATATAGGTGTCGATAGGCATTTCAGATATAGGTGTCGATAGGCATTTCAGATATAGGTGTCGATAGGCATTTCAGATATAGGTGCCGATAGGCATTTCAGATATAGTTGCCGATTGGCATTTTAAAAATAGGTGCCGATAGGCATTTCAGATATAGAAGCCGATAGGCATTTCAAATATAGGTGCCGATAGGCATTCCAGATATGGTTGCCGATAGGCATTTCAAATATAGGTGCTGATAGGCATTTCAGATGTAGTTTCCGATAGGCATTTCAAAAATAGGTGTCGATAGGCATTTCAGATATAGGTGTCGATAGGCATTTCAGATATAGGTGTCGACAGGCATTTCAGATATAGGTGTCGATAGGCATTTCAGATATAGGTGTCGATAGGCATTTCAGATATAGGTGTCGATAGGCATTTCAGATATAGGTGTCGATAGGCATTTCAGATATAGGTGTCGATAGGCATTTCAGATATAGGTGTCGATAGGCATTTCAGATATAGGTGCCGATAGGCATTTTAGATATAGTTGCCGATTGGCATTTTAAAAATAGGTGCCGATAGGCATTTCAGATATAGAAGCCGATAGGCATTTCAAATATAGGTGCCGATAGGCATTCCAGATATGGTTGCCGATAGGCATTTCAAATATAGGTGCTGATAGGCATTTCAGATGTAGTTTCCGATAGGCATTTCAAAAATAGGTGTCGATAGGCATTTCAGATATAGGTGTCGATAGGCATTTCAGATATAGGTGTCGATAGGCATTTCAGATATAGGTGTCGATAGGCATTTCAGATACAGGTGTCGATAGGCATTTCAGATATAGGTGTCGATAGGCATTTCAGATATAGGTGTCGATAGGCATTTCAGATATAGGTGCCGATAGGCATTTCAGATATAGTTGCCTATTGGCATTTTAAAAATAGGTGCCGATAGGCATTTCAGATATAGAAGCCGATAGGCATTTCAAATATAGGTGCCGATAGGCATTCCAGATATGGTTGCCGATAGGCATTTCAAATATAGGTGCTGATAGGCATTTCAGATGTAGTTTCCGATAGGCATTTCAAAAATACGTGTCGATAGGCATTTCAGATATAGGTGTCGATAGGCATTTCAGATATAGGTGTCGATAGGCATTTCAGATATAGGTGTCGATAGGCATTTCAGATATAGGTGTCGATAGGCATTTCAGATATAGGTGTCGATAGGCATTTCAGATATAGGTGTCGATAGGCATTTCAGATATAGGTGCCGATAGGCATTTCAGATATAGTTGCCGATTGGCATTTTAAAAATAAGTGCCGATAGGCATTTCAGATATAGAAGCCGATAGGCATTTCAAATATAGGTGCCGATAGGCATTCCAGATATGGTTGCCGATAGGCATTTCAAATATAGGTGCTGATAGGCATTTCAGATGTAGTTTCCGATAGGCATTTCAAAAATAGGTGTCGATAGGCATTTCAGATATAGGTGTCGATAGGCATTTCAGATATAGGTGTCGATAGGCATTTCAGATATAGGTGTCGATAGGCATTTCAGATATAGGTGTCGATAGGCATTTCAGATATAGGTGTCGATAGGCATTTCAGATATAGGTGTCGATAGGCATTTCAGATATAGGTGTCGATAGGCATTTCAGATATAGGTGTCGATAGGCATTTCAGATATAGGTGCCGATAGGCATATCAGATATAGTTGCCGATTATCATTTTAAAAATAGGTGCCGATAGGCATTTCAGATATAGAAGCCGATAGGCATTTCAAATATAGGTGCCGATAGGCATTCCAGATATGGTTGCCGATAGGCATTTCAAAAATAGGTGTCGATAGGCATTTCAGATATAGGTGTCGATAGGCATTTCAGATATAGGTGTCGATAGGCATTTCAGATATAGGTGTCGATAGGCATTTCAGATATAGGTGTCGATAGGCATTTCAGATATAGGTGTCGATAGGCATTTCAGATATAGGTGTCGATAGGCATTTCAGATATAGGTGTCGATAGGCATTTCAGATATAGGTGTCGATAGGCATTTCAGATATAGGTGCCGATAGGCATTTCAGATATAGTTGCCGAATGGCATTTTAAAAATAGGTGCCGATAGGCATTTCAGATATAGAAGCCGATAGGCATTTTAAATATAGGTGCCGATAGGCTTTCCAGATATGGTTGCCGATAGGCATTTTAAATATAGGTGCTGATAGGCATTTCAGATGTAGTTTCCGATAGGCATTTCAAAAATAGGTGTCGATAGGCATTTCAGATATAGGTGTCGATAGGCATTTCAGATATAGGTGTCGATAGGCATTTCAGATATAGGTGTCGATAGGCATTTCAGATATAGGTGTCGATAGGCATTTCAGGTATAGGTGTCGATAGGCATTTCAGATATAGGTATCGATAGGCATTTCAGATATAGGTGTCGATAGGCATTTCAGATATAGGTGCCGATAGGCATTTCAGATATAGTTGCCGATTGGCATTTTAAAAATAGGTGCCGATAGGCATTTCAGATATAGAAGCCGATAGGCATTTCAAATATAGGTGCCGATAGGCATTCCAGATATGGTTGCCGATAGGCATTTCAAATATAGGTGCTAATAGGCATTTCAGATGTAGTTTCCGATAGGCATTTCAAAAATAGGTGTCGATAGGCACTTCAGATATAGGTGTCGATAGGCATTTCAGATATAGGTGTTGATAGGCATTTCAGATATAGGTGTCGATAGGCATTTCAGATATAGGTGTCGATAGGCATTTCAGATATAGGTGTCGATAGGCATTTCAGATATAGGTGTCGATAGGCATTTCAGATATAGGTGTCGATAGGCATTTCAGATATAGGTGCCGATAGGCATTTTAGATATAGTTGCCGATTGGCATTTTAAAAATAGGTGCCGATAGGCATTTCAGATATAGAAGCCGATAGGCATTTCAAATATAGGTGCCGATAGGCATTCCAGATATAGTTGCCGATAGGCATTTCAAATATAGGTGCTGATAGGCATTTCAGATGTAGTTTCCGATAGGCATTTCAAAAATAGGTGTCGATAGGCATTTCAGATATAGGTGTCGATAGGCATTTCAGATATAGGTGTCGATAGGCATTTCAGATATAGGTGTCGATAGGCATTTCAGATATAGGTGTCGATAGGCATTTCAGATATAGGTGTCGATAGGCATTTCAGATATAGGTGTCGATAGGCATTTCAGATATAGGTGCCGATAGGCATTTCAGATATAGTTGCTGATTGGCATTTTAAAAATAGGTGCCGATAGGCATTTCAGATATAGAAGCCGATAGGCATTTCAAATATAGGTGCCGATAGGCATTCCAGATATGGTTGCCGATAGGGATTTCAAATATAGGTGCTGATAGGCAATTCAGATGTAGTTTCCGATAGGCATTTCAAAAATAAGTGTCGATAGGCATTTCAGATATAGGTGTCGATAGGCATTTCAGATATAGGTGTCGATAGGCATTTCAGATATAGGTGTCGATAGGCATTTCAGATATAGGTGTCGATAGGCATTTCAGATATAGGTGTCGATAGGCATTTCAGATATAGGTGTCGATAGGCATTTCAGATATAGGTGCCGATAGGCATTTCAGATATAGTTGCCGATTGGCATTTTAAAAATAGGTGCCGATAGGCATTTCAGATATAGAAGCCGATAGGCATTTCAAATATAGGTGCCGATAGGCATTCCAGATATGGTTGCCGATAGGCATTTCAAATATAGGTGCTGATAGGCACTTCAGATGTATTTTCCGATAGGCATTTCAAAAATAGGTGTCGATAGGCATTTCAGATATAGGTGTCGATAGGCATTTCAGATATAGGTGTCGATAGGCATTTCAGATATAGGTGT
The DNA here is from genome assembly GCA_034508555.1 of Venustoraphidia nigricollis. Taxonomy (NCBI): domain Eukaryota; kingdom Metazoa; phylum Arthropoda; class Insecta; order Raphidioptera; family Raphidiidae; genus Venustoraphidia; species Venustoraphidia nigricollis. The sequence continues at coordinate 11,892 of JAVRKA010001108.1, read as the reverse complement.
CGATAGGCATTTCAGAAATAGGTGTCGATAGGCATTTCAGATATAGGTGTCGATAGGCATTTCAGATATAGGTGTCGATAGGCATTTCAGATATAGGTGTCGATAAGCATTTCAGATATAGGTGTCGATAGGCATTTCAGATATAGGTGCCGATAGGCATTTCAGATATAGTTGCCGATTGGCATTTTAAAAATAGGTGCCGATAGGCATTTCAGATATAGAAGCCGATAGGCATTTCAAATATAGGTGCCGATAGGCATTCCAGATATGGTTGCCGATAGGCATTTCAAATATAGGTGCTGATAGGCATTTCAGATGTAGTTTCCGATAGGCATTTCAAAAATAGGTGTCGATAGGCATTTCAGATATAGGTGTCGATAGGCATTTCAGATATAGGTGTCGATAGGCATTTCAGATATAGGTGTCGATAGGCATTTCAGATATAGGTGTCGATAGGCATTTCAGATATAGGTGTCGATAGGCATTTCAGATATAGGTGTCGATAGGCATTTCAGATATAGGTGCCGATAGGCATTTTAGATATAGTTGCCGATTGGCATTTTAAAAATAGGTGCCGATAGGCATTTCAGATATAGTTGCCGATTGGCATTTTAAAAATAGGTGCCGATAGGCATTTCAGATATAGAAGCCGATAGGCATTTCAAATATAGGTGCCGATAGGCATTCCAGATATGGTTGCCGATAGGCATTTCAAATATAGGTGCTGATAGGCATTTCAGATGTAGTTTCCGATAGGCATTTCAAAAATAGCTGTCGATAGGCATTCAGATATAGGTGTCGATAGGCATTTCAGATATAGGTGTCGATAGGCATTTCAGATATAGGTGTCGATAGGCATTTCAGATATAGGTGTCGATAGGCATTTCAGATATAGGTGTCGATAGGCATTTCAGATATAGGTGTCGATAGGCATTTCAGATATAGGTGTCGATAGGCATTTCAGATATAGGTGTCGATAGGCATTTCAGATATAGGTGCCGATAGGCATTTCAGATATAGTTGCCTATTGGCATTTTAAAAATAGGTACCGATAGGCATTTCAGATATAGAAGCCGATAGGCATTTCAAATATAGGTGCCCATAGGCATTCCAGATATGGTTGCCGATAGGCATTTCAAATATAGGTGCTGATAGGCATTTCAGATGTAGTTTCCGATAGGCCTTTCAAAAATAGGTGTCGATAGGCATTTCAGATATAGGTGTCGATAGGCATTTCAGATATAGGTGTCGATAGGCATTTCAGATATAGGTGTCGATAGGCATTTCAGATATAGGTGTCGATAGGCATTTCAGATATAGGTGTCGATAGGCATTTCAGATATAGGTGTCGATAGGCATTTCAGATATAGGTGCCGATAGGCATTTCAGATATAGTTGCCGATTGGCATTTTAAAAATAGGTGCCGATAGGCATTTCAGATATAGAAGCCGATAGGCATTTCAAATATAGGTGCCGATAGGCATTCCAGATATGGTTGCCGATAGGCATTTCAAATATAGGTGCTGATAGCATTTCAGATGTAGTTTCCGATAGGCATTTCAAAAATAGGTGTCGATAGGCATTTCAGATATAGGTGTCGATAGGCATTTCAGATATAGGTGTCGATAGGCATTTCAGAAATAGGTGTCGATAGGCATTTCAGATATAGGTGTCGATAGGCATTTCAGATATAGGTGTCGATAGGCATTTCAGATATAGGTGTCGATAGGCATTTCAGATATAGGTGTCGATAGGCATTTCAGATATAGGTGCCGATAGGCATTTCAGATATAGTTGCCGATTGGCATTTTAAAAATAGGTGCCGATAGGCATTTCAGATATAGAAGCCGATAGGCATTTCAAATATAGGTGCCGATAGGCATTCCAGATATGGTTGCCGATAGGCATTTCAAATATAGGTGCTGATAGGCATTTCAGATGTAGTTTCCGATAGGCATTTCAAAAATAGGTGTCGATAGGCATTTCAGATATAGGTGTCGATAGGCATTTCAGATATAGGTATCGACAGGCATTTCAGATATAGGTGTCGATAGGCATTTCAGATATAGGTGTCGATAGGCATTTCAGATATAGGTGTCGATAGGCATTTCAGATATAGGTGTCGATAGGCATTTCAGATATAGGTGTCGATAGGCATTTCAGATATAGGTGTCGATAGGCATTTCAGATATAGGTGCCGATAGGCATTTCAGATATAGTTGCCGATTGGCATTTTAAAAATAAGTGCCGATAGGCATTTCAGATATAGAAGCCGATAGGCATTTCAAATAAAGGTGCCGATAGGCATTCCAGATATGGTTGCCGATAGGCATTTCAAATATAGGTGCTGATAGGCATTTCAGATGTAGTTTCCGATAGGCATTTCAAAAATAGGTGTCGATAGGCATTTCAGATATAGGTGTCGATAGGCATTTCAGATATAGGTGTCGATAGGCATTTCAGATATAGGTGTCGATAGGCATTTCAGATATAGGTGTCGATAGGCATTTCAGATATAGGTGTCGATAGGCATTTCAGATATAGGTGTCGATAGGCATTTCAGATATAGGTGCCGATAGGCATTTCAGATATAGTTGCCTATTGGCATTTTAAAAATAGGTGCCGATAGGCATTTCAGATATAGAAGCCGATAGGCATTTCAAATATAGGTGCCGATAGGCATTCCAGATATGGTTGCCGATAGGCATTTCAAATATAGGTGCTGATAGGCATTTCAGATGTAGTTTCCGATAGGCATTTCAAAAATAGGTGTCGATAGGCATTTCAGATATAGGTGTCGATAGGCATTTCAGATATAGGTGTCGATAGGCATTTCAGATATAGGTGTCGATAGGCATTTCAGATATAGGTGTCGATAGGCATTTCAGATATAGGTGTCGATAGGCATTTCAGATATAGGTGTCGATAGGCATTTCAGATATAAGTGCCGATAGGCATTTCAGATATAGTTGTCGATTGGCATTTTAAAAATAAGTGCCGATAGGCATTTCAGATATAGAATCCGATAGGCATTTCAAATATAGGTGCCGATAGGCATTCCAGATATGGTTGCCGATAGGCATTTCAAATATAGGTGCTGATAGGCATTTCAGATGTAGTTTCCGATAGGCATTTCAAAAATAGGTGTCGATAGGCATTTCAGATATAGGTGTCGATAGGCATTTCAGATATAGGTGTCGATAGGCATTTCAGATATAGGTGTCGATAGGCATTTCAGATATAGGTGTCGATAGGCATTTCAGATATAGGTGCCGATAGGCATTTCAGATATAGTTGCCGATTATCATTTTAAAAATAGGTGCCGATAGGCATTTCAGATATAGAAGCCGATAGGCATTTCAAATATAGGTGCCGATAGGCATTCCAGATATGGTTGCCGATAGGCATTTCAAAAATAGGTGTCGATAGGCATTTCAGATATAGGTGTCGATAGGCATTTCAGATATAGGTGTCGATAGGCATTTCAGATATAGGTGTCGATAGGCTTTTCAGATATAGGTGTCGATAGGCATTTCAGATATAGGTGTCGATAGGCATTTCAGATATAGTTGTCGATAGGCATTTCAGATATAGGTGTCGATAGGCATTTCAGATATAGGTGCCGATAGGCATTTCAGATATAGTTGCCGAATGGCATTTTAAAAATAGGTGCCGATAGGCATTTCAGATATAGTTGCCGATTGGCATTTTAAAAATAGGTGCCGATAGGCATTTCAGATATAAAAGCCGATAGGCATTTCAAATATAGGTGCCGATAGGCATTCCAGATATGGTTGCCGATAGGCATTTCAAATATAGGTGCTGATAGGCACTTCAGATGTAGTTTCCGATAGGCATTTCAAAAATAGGTGTCGATAGGCATTTCAGATATAGGTGTCGATAGGCATTTCAGATATAGGTGTCGATAGGCATTTCAGATATAGGTGTCGATAGGCATTTCAGAAATAGGTGTCGATAGGCATTTCAGATATAGGTGTCGATAGGCATTTCAGATATAGGTGTCGATAGGCATTTCAGATATAGGTGTCGATAGGCATTTCAGATATAGGTGTCGATAGGCATTTCAGATATAGGTGCCGATAGGCATTTCAGATATAGTTGCCGATTGGCATTTTAAAAATAGGTGCCGATAGGCATTTCAGATATAGAAGCCGATAGGCATTTCAAATATAGGTGCCGATAGGCATTCCAGATATGGTTGCCGATAGGCATTTCAAATATAGGTGCTGATAGGCATTTCAGATGTAGTTTCCGATAGGCATTTAAAAAATAGGTGTCGATAGGCATTTCAGATATAGGTGTCGATAGGCATTTCAGATATAGGTGTCGATAGGCATTTCAGATATAGGTGTCGATAGGCATTTCAGATATAGGTGTCGATAGGCATTTCAGATATAGGTGTCGATAGGCATTTCAGATATAGGTGTCGATAGGCATTTTAGATATAGGTGCCGATAGGCATTTTAGATATAGTTGCCGATTGGCATTTTAAAAATAGGTGCCGATAGGAATTTCAGATATAGTTGCCGATTGGCATTTTAAAAATAGGTGCCGATAGGCATTTCAGATATAGAAGCCGATAGGCATTTCAAATATAGGTGCCGATAGGCATTCCAGATATGGTTGCCGATAGGCATTTCAAATATAGGTGCTGATAGGCATTTCAGATGTAGTTTCCGATAGGCATTTCAGATATAGGTGTCGATAGGCATTTCAGATATAGGTGTCGATAGGCATTTCAGATATAGGTGTCGATAGGCATTTCAGATATAGGTGTCGATAGGCATTTCAGATATAGGTGTCGATAGGCATTTCAGATATAGGTGTCGATAGGCATTTCAGATATAGGTGTCGATAGGCATTTCAGATATAGGTGTCGATAGGCATTTCAGATATAGGTGCCGATAGGCATTTCAGATATAGTTGCCTATTGGCATTTTAAAAATAGGTACCGATAGGCATTTCAGATATAGAAGCCGATAGGCATTTCAAATATAGGTGCCGATAGGCATTCCAGATATGGTTGCCGATAGGCATTTCAAATATAGGTGCTGATAGGCATTTCAGATGTAGTTTCCGATAGGCCTTTCAAAAATAGGTGTCGATAGGCATTTCAGATATAGGTGTCGATAGGCATTTCAGATATAGGTGTCGATAGGCATTTCAGATATAGGTGTCGATAGGCATTTCAGATATAGGTGTCGATAGGCATTTCAGATATATATGTGTCGATAGGCATTTCAGATATAGGTGTCGATAGGCATTTCAGATATAGGTGCCGATAGGCATTTCAGATATAGTTGCCGATTGGCATTTTAAAAATAGGTGCCGATAGGCATTTCAGATATAGAAGCCGATAGGCATTTCAAATATAGGTGCCGATAGGCATTCCAGATATGGTTGCCGATAGGCATTTCAAATATAGGTGCTGATAGCATTTCAGATGTAGTTTCCGATAGGCATTTCAAAAATAGGTGTCGATAGGCATTTCAGATATAGGTGTCGATAGGCATTTCAGATATAGGTGTCGATAGGCATTTCAGAAATAGGTGTCGATAGGCATTTCAGATATAGGTGTCGATAGGCATTTCAGATATAGGTGTCGATAGGCATTTCAGATATAGGTGTCGATAGGCATTTGAGATATAGGTGTCGATAGGCATTTCAGATATAGGTGCCGATAGGCATTTCAGATATAGTTGCCGATTGGCATTTTAAAAATAGGTGCCGATAGGCATTTCAGATATAGAAGCCGATAGGCATTTCAAATATAGGTGCCGATAGGCATTCCAGATATGGTTGCCGATAGGCATTTCAAATATAGGTGCTGATAGGCATTTCAGATGTAGTTTCCGATAGGCATTTCAAAAATAGGTGTCGATAGGCATTTCAGATATAGGTGTCGATAGGCATTTCAGATATAGGTGTCGACAGGCATTTAAGATATAGGTGTCGATAGGCATTTCAGATATAGGTGTCGATAGGCATTTCAGATATAGGTGTCGATAGGCATTTCAGATATCGGTGTCGATAGGCATTTCAGATATAGGTGTCGATAGGCATTACAGATATAGGTGTCGATAGGCATTTCAGATATAGGTGCCGATAGGCATTTCAGATATAGTTGCCGATTGGCATTTTAAAAATAGGTGCCGATAGGCATTTCAGATATAGAAGCCGATAGGCATTTCAAATAAAGGTGCCGATAGGCATTCCAGATATGGTTGCCGATAGGCATTTCAAATATAGGTGCTGATAGGCATTTCAGATGTAGTTTCCGATAGGCATTTCAAAAATAGGTGTCGATAGGCATTTCAGATATAGGTGTCGATAGGCATTTCAGATATAGGTGTCGATAGGCATTTTAGATATAGGTGTCGATAGGCATTTCAGATATAGGTGTTGATAGGCATTTCAGATATAGGTGTCGATAGGCATTTCAGATATAGGTGTCGATAGGCATTTCAGATATAGGTGCCGATAGGCATTTCAGATATAGTTGCCTATTGGCATTTTAAAAATAGGTGCCGATAGGCATTTCAGATATAGAAGCCGATAGGCATTTCAAATATAGGTGCCGATAGGCATTCCAGATATGGTTGCCGATAGGCATTTCAAATATAGGTGCTGATAGGCATTTCAGATGTAGTTTCCGATAGGCATTTCAAAAATAGGTGTCGATAGGCATTTCAGATATAGGTGTCGATAGGCATTTCAGATATAGGTGTCGATAGGCATTTCAGATATAGGTGTCGATAGGCATTTCAGATATAGGTGTCGATAGGCATTTCAGATATAGGTGTCGATAGGCATTTCAGATATAGGTGTCGATAGGCATTTCAGATATAGGTGCCGATAAGCATTTCAGATATAGTTGCCGATTGGCATTTTAAAAATAGGTGCCGATAGGCATTTCAGATATAGAAGCCGATAGGCATTTCAAATATAGGTGCCGATAGGCATTCCAGATATGGTTGCCGATAGGCATTTCAAATATAGGTGCTGATAGGCACTTCAGATGTAGTTTCCGATAGGCATTTCAAAAATAGGTGTCGATAGGCATTTCAGATATAGGTGTCGATAGGCATTTCAGATATAGGTGTCGATAGGCATTTCAGATATAGGTGTCGATAGGCATTTCAGATATAGGTGTCGATAGGCATTTCAGATATAGGTGTCGATAGGCATTTCAGATATAGGTGTCGATAGGCATTTCAGATATAGGTGCCGATAGGCATTTCAGATATAGTTGCCGATTGGCATTTTAAAAATAGGTGCCGATAGGCATTTCAGATATAGAAGCCGATAGGCATTTCAAATATAGGTGCCGATAGGGATTCCAGATATGGTTGCCGATAGGCATTTCAAATATAGGTGCTGATAGGCATTTCAGATTTAGTTTCCGATAGGCATTTCAAAAATTGGTGTCGATAGGCATTTCAGATATAGGTGTCGATAGGCATTTCAGATATAGGTGTCGATAGGCATTTCAGATATAGGTGTCGATAGGCATTTCAGATATAGGTGTCGATAGGCATTTCAGATATAGGTGTCGATAGGCATTTCAGATAAAGGTGTCGATAGGCATTTCAGATATAGGTGCCGATAGGCATTTCAGATATAGTTGCCGATTGGCATTTTAAAAATAAGTGCCGATAGGCATTTCAGATATAGAAGCCGATAGGCATTTCAAATATAGGTGCCGATAGGCATTCCAGATATGGTTGCCGATAGGCATTTCAAATATAGGTGCTGATAGGCATTTCAGATGTAGTTTCCGATAGGCATTTCAAAAATAGGTGTCGATAGGCATTTCAGATATAGGTGTCGATAGGCATTTCAGATATAGGTGTCGATAGGCATTTCAGATATAGGTGTCGATAGGCAATTCAGATATAGGTGTCGATAGGCATTTCAGATATAGGTGTCGATTGGCATTTCAGATATAGGTGTCGATAGGCATTTCAGATATAGGTGTCGATAGGCATTTCAGATATAGGTGTCGATAGGCATTTCAGATATAGGTGCCGATTGGCATTTTAAAAATGGGTGCCGATAGGCATTTCAGATATAGAAGCCGATAGGCATTTCAAATATAGGTGCCGATAGGCATTCCAGATATGGTTGCCGATAGGCATTTCAAATATAGGTGCTGATAGGCATTTCAGATGTAGTTTCCGATAGGCATTTCAAAAATAGGTGTCGATAGGCATTTCAGATATAGGTGTCTATAGGCATTTCAGATATAGGTGTCGATAGGCATTTCAGATATAGGTGTCGATAGGCATTTCAGATATAGGTGTCGATAGGCATTTCAGATATAGGTGTCGATAGACATTTCAGTTATAGGTGTCGATAGGCATTTCAGATATAGGTGTCAATAGGCATTTCAGATATAGGTGCCGATAGGCATTTCAGATACAGTTGCCGATTGGCATTTTAAAAATAGGTGCCGATAGGCATTTCAGATATAGAAGCCGAAACGCATTTCAAATATAGGTGCCGATAGGCATTCCAGATATGGTTGCCGATAGGCATTTCAAATATAGGTGCTGATAGGCATTTCAGATGTAGTTTCCGATAGGCATTTCAAAAATAGGTGTCGATAGGCATTTCAGATATAGGTGTCGATAAGCATTTCAGATATAGGTGTCGATAGGCATTTCAGATATAGGTGTCGATAGGCATTTCAGATATAGGTGTCGATAGGCATTTCAGATATAGGTGTCGATAGGCATTTCAGATATAGGTGTCGATAGGCATTTCAGATATAGGTGTCGATAGGCATTACAGATATTGGTGTCGATAGGCATTTCAGATATAGGTGCCGATAGGCATTTCAGATATAGTTGCCGATTGGCATTTTAAAAATAGGTGCCGATAGGCACTTCAGATATAGAAGCCGATAGGCATTTCAAATATAGGTGCCGATAGGCATTCCAGATATGGTTGCCGATTGGCATTTCAAATATAGGTGCTGATAGGCATTTCAGATGTAGTTTCCGATAGGCATTTCAAAAATAGGTGTCGATAGGCATTTTAGATATAGGTGTCGATAGGCATTTCAGATATAGGTGTCGATAGGCATTTCAGATATAGGTGTCGATAGGCATTTCAGATATAGGTGTCGATAGGCATTTCAGATATAGGTGTCGATAGGCATTTCAGATATAGGTGTCGATAGGCATTTCAGATATAGGTGACGATAGGCATTTCAGATATAGGTGTCGATAGGCTTTTCAGATATAGGTGCCGATAGGCATTTCAGATATAGTTGCCGATTGGCATTTTAAAAATAGGTGCCGATAGGCATTTCAGATATAGAAGCCAATAGGCATTTCAAATATAGGTGCCGATAGGCATTCCAGATATGGTTGCCGATAGGCATTTCAAATATAGGTGCTGATAGGCATTTCAGATGTAGTTTCCGATAGGCATTTCAAAAATAGGTGTCGATAGGCATTTCAGATATAGGTGTCGATAAGCATTTCAGATATAGGTGTCGATAGGCATTTCAGATATAGGTGTCGATAGGCATTTCAGATATAGGTGTCGATAGGCATTTCAGATATAGGTGTCGATAGGCATTTCAGATATAGGTGTCGATAGGCATTTCAGATATAGGTGTCGATAGGCATTACAGATATAGGTGTCGATAGGCATTTCAGATATAGGTGCCGGTAGGCATTTCAGATATAGTTGCCGATTGGCATTTTAAAAATAGGTGCCGATAGGCACTTCAGATATAGAAGCCGATAGGCATTTCAAATATAGGTGCCGATAGGCATTCCAGATATGGTTGCCGATTGGCATTCCAAATATAGGTGCTGATAGGCATTTCAGATGTAGTTTCCGATAGGCATTTCAAAAATAGGTGTCGATAGGCATTTCAGATATAGGTGTCGATAGGCATTTCAGATATAGGTGTCGATAGGCATTTCAGATATAGGTGTCGATAGGCATTTCAGATATAGGTGTCGATAGGCATTTCAGATATAGGTGTCGATAGGCATTTCAGATATAGGTGACGATAGGCATTTCAGATATAGGTGTCGATAGGCTTTTCAGATATAGGTGCCGATAGGCATTTCAGATATAGTTGCCGATTGGCATTTTAAAAATAGGTGCCGATAGGCATTTCAGATATAGAAGCCAATAGGCATTTCAAATATAGGTGCCGATAGGCATTCCAGATATGGTTGCCGATAGGCATTTCAAATATAGGTGCTGATAGGCATTTCAGATGTAGTTTCCGATAGGCATTTCAAAAATAGGTGTCGATAGGCATTTCAGATATAGGTGTCGATAGGCATTTCAGATATAGGTGTCGATAGGCATTTCAGATATAGGTGTCGATAGGCATTTCAGATATAGGTGTCGATAGGCATTTCAGATATAGGTGTCGATAGGCATTTCAGATATAGGTGTCGATAGGCATTTCAGATATAGGTGTCGATAGGCATTTCAGATATAGGTGCCGATAGGCATTTCAGATATAGTTGCCGATTGGCATTTCAGATATAGAAGCCGATAGGCATTTGAAATATAGGTGCCGATAGGCATTCCAGATATGGTTGCCGATAGGCATTTCAAATATAGGTGCTGATAGGCATTTCAGATGTAGTTTCCGATAGGCATTTCAAAAATAGGTGTCGATAGGCATTTCAGATATAGGTGTCGATTGGCATTTTAAAAATAGGTGCCGATAGGCATTTCAGATATAGAAGCCAATAGGCATTTCAAATATAGGTGCCGATAGGCATTCTAGATATGGTTGCCGATAGGCATTTCAAATATAGGTGCTGATAGGCATTTCAGATGTAGTTTCCGATAGGCATTTCAAAAATAGGTGTCGATAGGCATTTCAGATATAGGTGTCGATAGGCATTTCAGATATAGGTGTCGATAGGCATTTCAGATATAGGTGTCGATAGGCATTTCAGATATAGGTGTCGATAGGCATTTCAGATATAGGTGTCGATAGGCATTTCAGATATAGGTGTCGATAGGCATTTCAGATATAGGTGTCGATAGGCATTTCAGATATAGGTGCCGATAGGCATTTCAGATATAGTTGCCGATTGGCATTTCAGATATAGAAGCGATAGGCATTTGAAATATAGGTGCCGATAGGCATTCCAAATATGGTTGCCGATAGGCATTTCGAATATAGGTGCTGATAGGCAATTTCATATGTAGTTTCCGATAGGCATTTCAAAAATAGGTGTCGATAGGCATTTCAGATATAGGTGTCGATAGGCATTTCAGATTTAGGTGTCGATAGGCATTTCAGATATAGGTGTCGATAGGCATTTCAGATATAGGTGTCGTTAGGCATTTCAGATATAGGTGTCGATAGGCATTTCAGATATAGGTGTCGATAGGCATTTCAGATATAGGTGCCGATAGGCATTTCAGATATAGTTGCCGATTGGCATTTTAAAAATAGGTGCCGATAGGCCATTTCAGATATAGAAGCCGATAGGCATTTCAAATATAGGTGCCGATAGGCATTTCAGACATGGTTGCCGATAGGCATTTCAAATATAGGTGCTGATAGGTATTTCAGATGTAGTTTCCGATAGGCATTTCAAAAATAGGTGTCGATAGCATTTCAGATATAAGTGTCGATAGGCATTTCAGATATAGGTGTCGATAGGCATTTCAGATATAGGTGTCGATAGGCATTTCAGATATAGGTGTCGATAGGCATTTCAGATATAGGTGCGATAGGCATTTCAGATATAGGTGCGATTGGCATTTTAAAATAGGTGTCGATAGGCATTTCAGATATAGGAGTCGATAGGCATTTCAAATATAGGTGCGATAGGCCTTTCAGATATGGTGTCGATAGGCATTTCATATATAGGT